>VWZN01004544.1:170427-194618 GCA_013396955.1 Regulus satrapa | reverse complement strand
TTTTTTTACTTGCTATCTTGGGCAAGCTGTTGCATGTTTTTGGCAGCACTGAAATTAAGAAATTCTTGTAATGCTCCCAAGAACAGAAAGGGGATGAACATTCAAGACATCCTGACTTCTACACTAGATCCAGTGCCACCCACTTTCATATTGTTATTTAGCTAGATAGGAAAATAGTTGGCTTTGTTTGGTTTTGTTCAGAAGAACTGAATAAAATATGCATCATCTTCCAACTTCTGAGAATGTTCGATATCACAGTGAAGTTGTATCAGCAGATAGGTGAGACATTTCGGGAAGACTACACTGGCAGGAAAAATTATTTCAAAGTAAAGCTACTGAACATGTGTAAGCTGTTCAGACCTGCCTGGGACTAGTACCTAACCTTGCCAGCATTCCTGTTCCCTTCAGGCACATTCATCACTTGTATGAAGATCAGCACATGTGGGCCTGGTTTTGGCATTCTGGGGTAAAAAACAAACAAACAAAACCAACAAAAAAATACACAGATTGATAATTTCATGGTGTAGTTCTTGTTTTAACTGGCTGGAAAAGTCACCTCTTCAGCCTAAATGTCTTTAACTGTTCTGAGACTGAACTACTAACCCTGACATGGAGAATGATGATACCAAAAATGAACTTTAGAACTTCTTTTAGTTGCTATAAGCCAGAACTTTATAAACCATTCTGCAGTTTCAAATTTGGGCTGAGGAGAGGGAGGGAGTTGACCTACTTGAATTTCTTGAGATTTTGACACTACTTGTACAGCTTCTGGAGGATCCAGTACCACCAAGTTCTATCACCTTACACCTTACACCTTACCTTGTTGCATCTGTTTTTTGTAGTTAGCATAAGAGCACGAGTTCAGTTCTGTGTTCTGGATAACCCAACAGAAATGCAGCTGGGGGCAGCCTGTGCCTCACATCAGACTGAATCACCAGGCAACACCATGAGTGCTCAGATTGGCCACTCATGGCAGCGGAGTCCTGAGCTATTTGCTGCTCTGACAAAACCCCCTGCAGCTTATCCACCAGCACAAGAGAGGATCACCCTGCTGATGCTGGGCACCAGGCTGATAGCTGCAATCCAGTTCAAAGGAAAAGAATGTAGGCACATATGTTTGCTAGAGTGATGCGTGAGAAAGCTATGATACTATGATGAAACTGGATTTAAATCACATCATTTCAACATATTTATCAACATATTTAAATCACATAATTTAAAAGTATGTCCATGTACAGATAGATTAATTTTTATTTTTTTTTCATTTTCCAAGTCTTTGTATCATCACAGTCAGCTCTATTTGACATCTCTTCTCATGTAGGATATGCATGGATATTTATATTAAAGCAAAACAAAACAAATTAGGTCAGTAGAAAGAGTCATGACGGACAATGTTTACCTGTGAAGATAAACATCCTCTGGGGAGCAGACCATGCTTCAGGTCAGTAGTCCAACATCACATTTTAAATTTATAAAACTAAGGGGTTTCTTTCATCCCTCTGTAACCAATTCCAAGTTGCTGCAAAGTGGATTCCTAACCTCCATCTACTTCCTTAATTTGGTGGCCCAATTGAGGGGTTAAGGTTGTCAGGATTGCTTTTATCAGCTGTTATTGCTGAGCCAAGAAACTAGCCGTGAAGTGCTGCTTTGAGGACAGAGTATGTCTGAGGGATTCTTTCAAGCATGCTTCAGAGGAGGACTGTCTCCTCTCACAAGTTACTTGAGCTCCCACAGCACCACACCCTTCCTCCTTGGAAGGAAAAGATGTCAAACAGGTTGGCTTTCCCCTCTGGGAAGGAGGTGGATCCAGAGTGTTCCGGCACCCTCCTCATTGGGTGCTGCCACTGCTTCCCCAGCTCTCTGTGCTTGTTGCCTGAGCAATAAATAAGTTTCTTGGAGCACAGGGGGCACCTAATACGCTGCTCACAGCTTGGCTCTAGAAAGGTTGCTTGCTTTTGTTACTTGCCTTGTACGCAAAAAGGTTTCTCTCTCCCTTGCAGAGCTTGGGTGTGGTGGTGAGAAACCTCTTTGGACAGGGTTGCTGATTCCAAGGGTCTCCCTCAAACCTTGATGCTGCAGTTGTAACATCTACCATCATTGCTTGGAAGAAAAGCCCAACTGGTGCAATCAAGGCACTGCATAGAATAGCATGGAGATATTCAGAAGTATTTTTCTTTTGTGCCTTGGCTTCCTTCTAGTCCATGTAAGAGGTAAGTGACATTTACCTTGGATTATTTCAAAGGCTAGATTATTAAAAATTAAAAAACAAACCAACATAAAAAACAACTAAAAAACCCGAAAACCTAAGCTCCCAGTCTCTAAATGGGATGCTTCTTTAATTGGAAATGCTTGGTAACTTGTTTTTGGTTTTGTTTTTGCTTTTTTTGGTAGCTACTCTTTCATAAGAAAGATTCAAAAGTATTTATATGTACTTCACCAGTTTTTAAGGAGCTACATGTCTCCTGGAAGATTGTTCATAATAGCTATCCTAGTTGAAGTTTGTTTATTATAATAAATTATTTTCTCACTAGTGTTGCTTTCCTAAAATGATTCCCAATTTTGAGTATAAACTTTTTAAAATGGAAGTTATAAATTGAGAGCTTCCAGGGAAACTTAGTTTTCAAAGAGATCCTTAGTCAAATAATGACTTCATGTTTTAAAGCTGTTCTTGTTTATTGATATTTTGAAACTTAAGAATTTTATTGGAAAAACAAATTCTGCTTCAGTTTAAAGGTCTTCATGCTTTTGTATTGGTGCATATGTTTTAATAATTATAAACTAATAGTTTATTAACTTTAGTAAATGTATTCCACATGCAAGTATTCTTTTTCATGTTGGACTAATTAAGAACTGGATACATTTTAAATTTTTTTTTTTTTATTAATGACTAGCAATAGGGAAGATGTAGCCTTTTTGATGCTGAGTTATTTTACTATATTCAAACATAATTTCTTTCAGCAAAATATTATTTTGAATTTTTCTTGAGGTCAAACCAAATAGAATTATTTTTGTGTGCATCTGTCATAGTGTATTGTAACCTTTTATTTTTTGTGTATTAGCAATACTGCAGTAACTTTTAGCACAGTGTTGGCTGCAGGAAGAAATCAATTGTTAATCACTAGTTCCAAAATAACAGCTTCTGCTTATCCTCCCTCCACCCTGATTTAAACCGAATCCCTAGGAGAGCTTGCAGTGATGGGCAGTGAAAAACACCTTGTCTTAACTTCGTTCAATGGTTTGATTTTAATAAATGAGGAATTATTTAGAGGTCTTCAGCAATAAGCATGGCACAGAAAAAAACAGAGCAGTAGAACTGTGCTGGCCTGCATGTTATGTTGTGAGCAGTAATGATTCATGCAGCCTCTCATCTCTTGGCATGCAGACTTTCTTGTTCTGTAACTGTCATATGTTGAATACTTCTACTCAGACAATCTGAGCATGAGCAAGCAAATCTGCATATACTCTACTGTTTTAATCACAAGGGTAGTCAGCCTAATCATTCTTCGTTTATACATGTGTTAATTTAGAGCCAGTTCAGGCTCTGCTCTGGGGCAGAAGTCATTGCTGAAAGTTGCTGAGGGCTTTGGGCACAGTCTTATGACTCTGAAAACTATTTAATCTACTTTGACAAGCAAACTTAATTATTTTAAGTCTGTGGCAACAGTCACTGAATTTTATCATCAAAGTATTCACCATGTTTTCGGGATATTTACAAGGACCTCTTCTCAGCCCCAATCAAGACAGAATATGAGAAAGGCTTGGCCATGCTGGCAAAAAGCTGATCTAAATTCTTATGAAAGGAATGTCTGTGGCATGATTCACCCTTTTATAGGCAGCTTAAATATTTTCTCAATTGTAATCCTCTGTGATAGCATCTATAAACTACTGGACTACCACAGCCAGACCAGATTATATTCCTCTTACCATCCAAAATTTCCTTTATGTCCAGCTATCTTAAGTCCTTTGGCTAGACTACCTTCATGGACACATGTTGACAGAAGCATCACAGAACCAAGAAACATACAGTTCAGAAACATAAAAGTTCACTGCAGTGTTCCATTTTTAACTACACTCTAGCTTTTGGAATTTCCAGGCTTAGGTAGGTGGAATGAAGACTCCTATGTATTTGAGCTTCAACAACAAATTTTCTGTGAGGTTTTTAGCGCAATCCAAATGGAGTATACTTCAAAGAAACTTCTTCCACTGAATTTCATAGTAACATCCCTCATCAGTTCCTGCAGCTTGGTTGATCTCTGATGATTCAGGTTTGGCTGTGTCTACATGGCCCATCTAAGGTGTACTCAGCGCCAACTCAGGTTGCTCCCCAGTAACTGAGATCATGCATCTGTTTGAAACACGGATCCTGTCTGGGCCACACACCTGCAGTGGGGAAGCTGTGCAACCTGGGGGCTCTCCCCTAAGGACCTGGAAGTCAACTGAGACACTCACTCACCGGTTCCCAATGTAGATACAATTTATATGGTCTTTAATGTTGACTGATAGACCACATGTTTAGCCAGTAACAAAGACAGTGAAAGACTGATGTGTCTGAGATGGTTTACATTTACTCCATCAGGTATTGAATGTTACATAGGTAAAGGGAACAGCATTTATTGCTAGTCAGTAAACCGTGACCATCTGTTCAGCTAAGGCTTACAAAGTTTTTGACTCAAAATCAGTTGTAGTCTCGGTTAATCAGCTGTGCACTTTATGGGGAGAAAATCGTAAACTTGCTTGAATTTAAGACCCTATGTGACTTAGTTCTATGAATAATGCAGTTTTCACTGGAGTTAAAAGACAGAACAGGAGAGATGACAAACACAGTCCTGTTTTTCTTTTTACTGTTCGATGTATCTGCAGTCCTCACTGTTGTTCTGTGTGAGGTCCCTGTGGACGTGCTGAAGCACTTACAGATTCAGCAGGCAACAAATTCTTTTCTGCTGGCTGCCAAAACTATTTCACTCCCAAGACCTGAACTGTGATTATCCATAGGCACATCAGTACTATCAGCTAAGGGTGTGATTGCCGCTTGAAAAATCCACATACCTGAACTGGTTGAAACATTAACAACGGCTGAACAGTTGCAACATCAGAGCTTGGGAAGAGAAAACAGCTGGTGTAGTTACTGAGCTTCTGGGGTTCACTTTTCAAACATTGCTGCCGTGTTGCAAACATGGCAGCAGTGACCAACCTGACTGAGTATGTATTATTAACTTATTTGCACCATCAGTTGTCAAACCCTTTCCATCTCATTGAGGGTAATAAATAACAAATAAATATCAGAATTATTCCAAGGCAAAAATTCAATAAAAGTAAACCTTTCTGTTGCATTTTGCCTCATAGCAGGAGGAGAGAGATTCAGTTTGTTTTGGTTAGTCTTCCTTTCTTTCCACAGGCTGACATCTATGAATGCTATGAGAAAAAACTAAAAATACTTAAATCTGACCTATAGTACAATATCTTTTGAAGGCAAACACACCCTCCCAGCTGAAAGAAGGGTCTTGGATGTGTTATGCAAATATAGCAGTCCCACTTCCACTGAATAAGCTTTGCCTGTTACCAATACATTTTTCATTTGTGAAAAAGTTATGAAAAAGTTAAATCACAGCAGTATATTTTCAAAGAACAACAATGCTACAGAAGGAAATTAATTCAGAAGCCAGAGTAGGCACTAAGACTAGCAGACAAATTGAAGTCCTTCCTTACATCCCTGGTCTAATTACACCAGTGGTGAAGGAACCAGGGGCTATTTATATTGGAGGCCAAGAGCTATTTTGCATGCATTTTTCCAGTGTACCTGTTATGAAAGTGGGAAGAGGAACGATAAAACACACTCCGTGAACAAGAGAAACAGCAAAGCCTGGCATCTCCCTGACCACCTATATTATATGCAGTTCTCTCTGTTGTCTCCAAACTACTCACTGGAAAAACTGGGGATTAGCCAGCTGGTACTTAGGCAGCGAGTGGTCACTCCAAGAGCCCAACCCAGCTGTTGCCTGTGCCACACTAAGGATTTCAGTAGGAATACTCATACAGGTCTCTTGTTTGAGGACAGTTTCCATGTAATGTGACCATTGTTAAGCTTGAGACTCTCAGATCAAATGGCTGAAAAGGGCTGGTGGCTTCATGAACCTGTGATAACAGAGAGAAGCTTTGGATGCAGAGCCCACACTGTGGGGTAAGCTCTTCTGCCTCCTGACACAAAGCTGAAAATCTGAGTAAGGTGCACAGGAACATGTTCCTTTATGGGAAATTCCAATTCATTTGTTCTGCCAGCAATTTTACACCACACACTGTCTTCTTCTGCCCTCACTCCTGAAGCAAAATACATAAAATTAGATCTGTTTTATTTTATGTATGCAGGGCATATCAGATCATAAAGAACATCAGTTACCTCTGAATGGCAAGGCAAATATCATAGAACAAAAAGATTTCATTTTTTTTGTTTGGTGAGAGAGACTATGTTGCACAGAGCTAAAGCCATACTGCCACTCCTACATTATTAGTGCATCTTAGTTACTGGTAATTATTTAAATGTGTTCTTCTATGAATAAGCAAAAGAGTCCTCTTCATTTCCCTTGCATTTAAACTAAAACCAGAAGTGGCCTAGCAAAAAAGATGAAGCCAATAATCAGGTCCACACATTGTGGTCTATATACTGGACTTTGGATCTTAATTATAGATTTTAAGGCATACTCATTTTCCACCCCAACATCAAGGGGTTGTAATGACAATCGTTGTTTATGAAACTAAAGGTCCTTGAAGGAAAAACAAGCTACAGTAACATCATCAGCAAATATGGATTATGAGGCTATTACATGAAAGAAATAGTACCTGCTCTTTGAGATTTTGTCCACAGTGTCCACTCTGGGGTGTAAACCTTTGTGTTCTCCAGAAATGAGTAATTTCCTTTAAACAAACCTGATTGCTTCCTGAATAAAGTTGGACCAGTACATGGCTGTGTTCCAAGTCCCATGCATGGGGAAATATATCCTATTTTCTCATTATGCAGCAAATAGGTTTCTTGATTGTATTATAACCAGAAATTGTCTGTGTAAAAAACAACTTGCAATTTCAGCTAAAAAAACCCAAAACAAAACAAAACAAAAAACCCAAAACATAAAATTAGTCTCATGAGTGAATTTAGTAACATTTTTGTTCCCTTTTAGAAAATTTTTGTTCTCAGTCTCTGTCAGCTTCAGAATGTTTTAATCTCATTGTATACATGATACAATTCTTATTTAATCACACTGAAGAAATCATACTTGTTAAAGTCTCTAAATACTATAAAATCAACTTATTATCCCTCTCCCTTTCTATCTTGCTCAGAATTAGAAGTTAGTTGCTTCTAATTTATTTGTCACACAGGTAATCTCATCCTAAGTATATATGAATACTAGAAATGCAACAAAAACCAATTAATTTAATCATCTTAATGACAAAATTATTTATCCAACACACATGCCCATATATGCATTTTAGGTGTGGGTCCAGAAACATGTATAAACATATACATATACATTTTCTTATGGATCTTAGCTTCCTTTTTAATACTAGACTATGCATATTAAAAGCCTGAGAAGTTAATTTCATTTGTCACATAATCTGATCCCCACACAGAAATATTAATTGCTGCCTTATTTAAGTCTGCATCATTTTAAGTGCCCCAAGCTGTGTTCATATCGAGATTGAAAATTGCAAAGAGATGTCATGGTAGCATTTTGTCAGAAAACTTGACTGCTGTTGTCATGACAAACTGGTAACACTCACCTGCAGAATCCAGCCTTGTTCCTCATAAATTCAACTCAAAACCTGTAGGACCTCAGACCCTTGTGATCAAACAGATGCATGGTTAAAGACATTGTGTTGGATCCATTCAACATTTAGATAAAAAATTAAACCATAGACAAAATATGCTGTCTACATTTTAGTGACTGGATATTTGGGTCACATTTTCAGAAGACTAATATTCAAAATTTGTGAACACTAAATGCAGATGTGCCTGAGGACATGACTTTGCAAGCATTTTCTCAAATTCTCTGTTATGAGTCATTGAGGGCCACCCACAAAAAACATTATTACAGTCATTTTATTTCTTTGTCAAAACAGGGATACTCCCAGAAGAAAGGTTAGAAGTAATGCCAAGAAAGAGCACACTAGCTGAAAAAACAGTAATAGCAGAGATAACTCGGAGATATTACCACCTGCACAGCTAAATTTCTTCACAACTTTATCCAGATTAAAACAAGCAAACAACAAAGCCAACAGCAACAAACACAAAACCCCCAATCAATGAAAAAAAAAAAAAAAACCCCAAAAAAAAACCAAAACAAAAAAAAACCCACCAGTGGAACAAAGCTGTTTCTGCCCCACTAAAATTTCTTTCATTCTCGTTATCATCAGTATATTTCCAACTTTATCTATTATGGAAGCCAATTTAAAAACAAACAAACAAACAAAAACAAAACAAAACAAAAAAAAACAACAACAACAAAAAAAACCCCTGTGGAAAATCTATTTATTTCCATCTATTTGTTCTGTGGAGAGCTTCACTGATTTGTTTCCCTTGTTATTTATCTTCAGACTTGTCTGAAGTGACTGTAGCTCCTATTAAACTAAATGTTTTCTGAGACTCTAATGTGGTTTTGTTTTTAGACCGACCACAGTGTGAATAAAGTCTGAGCTGTTCAGCTATATAACCGTTATCCTCCTTAAATTAGATTTTAAAAAAATGTCTAGGTACAGTCTCAGGAATGGTAATGAGCATTTAAAATTCTGCTCCACAGAATATTACTCCTTGTGGTCATTTGATGTTATCAGAGGAAGTTGGCTTTGAAGTCCAAGCAGTCGTTTGGTTTATTGCGGTATAATTTACCATGTTGCACAGATGTCATGATACAAACTGCCCATCTGTCAAGGTTTATGTTTACATAGTCAAAGAGATTTCACTGTGGATTCCTTTCTTACTCCCAGGCAGTCATTCTGTGTCGGTGTCCTTTTCTTTTTATTGCTAGATTCATAATCAGAAATAATTTTTTAGAAAATCAATCTGAATAATTCCTGCAGGAGATTTTCAGTCTTCTTTTTTCCTCTTCTCAAAATTTCTGTAGCTTTCTTCTGTTTCTCCCTTGAAGTCTCAAAACAACGCCTTTTGCCTTTTCCACACCTTTCCCATAACAGAACATAAAATAGGAGAGTCCAGAAGAAGGGCAGGTCTCAATAGCTGTTTCAGTCTGTTGTTTTGTTTTAGTTCTCATGCAATTGAAAGCATCTGCACCATCTTGCTTGAATTTCATAATCTGATTAGATTCTACTTTCTATTTTTATTTTTCCCTAATTTAAAAGAAGTATTCCTCCTGAAAATTTTTCACAGTCTTCCTTCACAACATGATCTTGTCACATTTTCTTTACAGCATTAGAACTTCAGTAGCTGATTTCCATATTGTTAGTTCCTGCATGTCATGACCTGGAACAAATAAGCTGGTTCAGCCAACAGGTCATTGGTATTACAAAATTATTTTTTTGTGACTCTTATTCTGATTATGGTTACAAATTTTTTCCTGGTGACTCACTCCAACAAGAAATTATTTTAGTCATTGATGATGGTGGTATCCTGAGTCAATGAGGTTCAGGTCAGACAGCCTCCTCCAGAACTCAGGATGCTGATCAGAAAAAGAGGATTTTACCAGAGGACAAAATCAAAAGACTGTCAAGGTTAAGTTGCAAGTACTGCTTTCACTGAATAAATGCTTCTGAAAAATATAATTTAACTATATAAGTCAAGGCAATTCTGGGATGTCCACCCGTGTGGACTGTCTGATGTGTGTAGTCTGTCTGCATCAAGATCAAAGGGTTCCATGGCTGGGGTGACAGCCCAAGGGCAGAAGCTAAGGGCCAGTAAGGGCTGGTGCTGCTCTCAGGGCTCAAGCAGAAAAAAAAATTGTTCATTTTATATATTTAGGTATTTAATGGATTCATATTAAACCCCCCCAACCAGTCAGAGTCTTAGACTATGGCTTTAATAATAGCTTTAAAGTGAAAGAGAATATTTTAAAATTAGGTATTAGGAAGACTTGTTTTGTACTGTGGGGTGAGGCACTGGACCAGGTTGTCCAGAGAAGATGTGGACACCTTCTCCCTGTAAATGTTCAGGGTTGAATGGGACACTGATCAATCTGGTCTAGTGGGAGGTGACCCTGCCCATGGCAGTGAGAGTGAGAAATAGATGGTCTTTAAGATGGTCAACACAAACCATTCAGTGCTTCTATGATTCCATTAATATTACTCACCTGAAGACCCAATCCAAAAGTTACTGAACTTGGCAATGTTTGCTGAGGGGCTGGGACAAAGGAGGGAGAGGTGACCAGATAAGACAACACTGCAAGAACAAATCAAAGAGTTAACCCGTCACTCTGCTAACATTACTCCGAAAGTCTTGTGTTGTTTCCTGTTTATACTTAACAAACATATTCCTCTTAATATTTTACTGGGACAATTTTGCTTTAGAAGCCATTCCTACTTTGCATTCAGGCCTTGTTTTATCTCTTTCATTAGACCACATCTATAATTAAGTTCACAGACTTACATTAAAATACTCGTGGGAATCAAAACATTTCTACTTTATATTCCTGTGCTGACTGTTATTTGAGGATCACACAGTGTTTCACCACTGATAATTAATCTTTCTGGAAGCTCTTTGACACAGGCAAGAGCCATTATTCAGGAAGAGTGATTAATGAGAAGAATGCCATGAAGATGTACAGGACCTGTCAAGATGAAGGAGCTGAGCTGAACCCTGACCACTGCTGTGCTGACAAACCTCTGACAGCCTCTCTCAGTTCCTCAGCTTCTTCACTTGAACAGTGATGCCTTTCTTGCTGTGAAGTGTTCAAGACTTGCCAAGAAAAACTCCTCAATGAACACTTAGGTATTAAGCCTTTTAGAAGGGATCATAAACATATGCAGATCAAGCACAGCTTGAGGCTTACTCAACAGAGCACAGTAATGCATTTCTGTTTAGGGAAGTCATAGCATGTCATGACTTTTTGTGGGTTTGTGTAGGCTGATCTATTATTTGGAATGCAAACAAAAGGATGATGCATCACCCTGGATGAAAACCAGTGGATACATATTCTACAAATGTGTTTCATGAAGCCTGTATATTGCAAAAAAAGTGGCAGATTGTAGAGCTGAAAGTAAAACTCACATGAATAACTGTGTGTGATCAATTCAAAGTCATCTATTTCAGTTTTTACATTTAAAATATTTTTCAGTTTTCTCTGCCTGCTAACTTCAAAAGTACAGATGCTAATAACTCTAATGTGACATTCAAAGACTTTTTCCCCCTTTTCAGATTTTTAATTTACAGAGGAAACTAAATTAGGTAAACACATCTTAATATTTTTTACTTATGACCCATGTTACAATGAGAATTTTAAAAAGACAAAGTTGATTTGTGTTTCGAGGGATCAGAAGGGAGGCTTGGCAGGAGAGTTGTTTGCTAAGCTGAGCCAGTAAAATAATAATGAAGATATTAAAAATTCTCATCTAATGATTTTGCTTCACAAGTACTATGCTGAATGTTACTTTCCGCTATCTCCTGGCAATAATCCTGTGCCCTCTAACTGGCAACCTATGTACTTCAAAGGAGTGTTTGCACAGGAGGAGATTATGATAACATGAGAGAGCAGCTTCTTTTTGGCCTACGTGAACAAATAATTTCCTTGAATTAAATGAGCCCAACTCTCACTGTCATTCAGGACTGCACTGCCCAGGGATGACAGCTGACAGCTTGTTCTGTGCCAGCTGCGGTTTGGATGAGTCTTTCTTTTGCCTCTCACTGCTGTTCTGGCTCTGTATAGAGCTCTCAGGTCTGGAGGTCATGGAAAGCTGCCTGCTGACTTGGTCTCTTTTGTCACATTCCTTCTAGGTCAAGGTGATTTTGATTTAGCTGATGCCCTTGATCACCCTGGTACGTAAATTTTCTATCTTTATTTTACAACAGCATTTATATCTAAGAAAAAATATTAAGTCTTTTTCCTTGAGGAATGGAATATGACTTGGCTACTACTTACATTAAAAATACACAGAATGGGAGAATGAAGATCTTCTTTAAAACAAACAAAAAATAACTTTGAAAATGTATTCCTTCATTGTTGGCTCCTGCTGTGATATATAAAGATTTACTGAAAGCATCTCTCTGCAGATACCTGCTTTTGTTAAGTTGAAGCTGTTAATGTTTTTTGGCATGCTATTGTGTTCAACAGATGACATAATTACCAGGAAGCCTACAGTGATCAGAAGACCGACAAGACCTGTGTTCAGTGAGTAATAAATGATGGGTCATAAAACTGATTTTGTGTATGTAAGAAACTTTCACATGAGGTTCTTTATCATACTTGCTGCTGTGCTTTAGCTGAGATAATGTGTGAATAACAGCTGTCTTCTTAAAGTAAAATAAGTGCTCTTTTGACAATTGCAAATTATGTGCCTTTACTGCTTCCAATAAGGTGTTTGAGCATGGATAGTATTATATTTCCTGACGATCTTCTTCACGATTTTCCAAATTGTTTTGGACACCCTGAGGAGTATAAAAATGGGTAGCTGTTGCTAAAAGTGGTTAACTGTTTCTCTACTTTTTTTCACTACTGCCTTTACTTTTTTAAAATTTTTTTCATGACAGTTGATAACAAAGTTGGAAAAGAATCAGAACAAAGTTAGGGCTATTCTTTCTTCTCACCGCATGTTTGATTCATATTATCTAGTATTAATTGCTACAATCACCTGTGTCAGAAAGGAAAAAAGGCTCAAAACAGTGGAGAGCTGTAGTCCTGAGAATGCCAAACAAAAAATTCCAATGAACACTTGTTAACATTGAAAAAATCCAAATTCCAAACCAGAACAAAACTGTCTTTGTGATGGAACAATTTATGACAACATAGAATTTTTTTTCACCCAAACTGCACTGGAATAACTGTCTGTCTATCAAACAAAATGCTTGGAATACGCTGGATTTAAAAAAAAAAAAAAATTTAGGTCTTTTTCTGGACTAACTTTGCAATAAGATTTTAGGTGCATGAAAGTAGTTACATTTCCCACACAATTTTCTGGCTCCCTCTTTGAATAAACAAGGGCAGATTTTGTAAAAATAATTTGTTGGGTTTTTTTTGTTTTGTTTTGTTTTGTTTAAAAAAAAAAACAAAAAAACAACAAAAACACACCAAAAAAACCTATTGTATACTTTAATGGCTGGATCCTTCCTTCCCATTTGGCAAACAAAATTTGTGTCTGGCCTAAATTAGAAGTGTCTGTCTATTTTAAAACATTGTACTAAAAGTGGATTTTTCCCCATCCTAATGTGAACATTTCAAGTTATTTGAATTGTGCCCTAAAATACTTCATCCTTGGTCATGTTTAAAGGTATCTTTGTCTGTCAATATCTGCACTGAAGCTGTCTCAGTCAGGTGAAAGGAATTTTTATTTTTAGGACTCCTAAATCTGTTGGAGATATGAACATCAGATTAATATCTGCCCTAACCAAATCCACTTCACTAATTTTTGGGCAGGAAGAACTCCATGTTTTTCTAGACTGTTTCAGGGTCTTCTTCAGCACTACAGTCTGCAGAGTGTTTAAAAAAAAAATCAATTAAAATTTATTTTAAAAGCCAAGCCCACAGTGTTACAAATCAATGTTTACCCACTCACATTGTTCCTGCATTCTGTTTAATTCAGCCATGTCCTCACACTCACATGTTCATGAGCACCAAAATGTGTATGCTTAGGTGGTCTGGTGAGCATCATGTGCAATATGAGACAAAGCTTGCCAGCTACTGAGCTCTTATCCTTCTACTTGATCAGAAATTACCAGAAGAATCCACAGATCTTTTATATCTTTTAGGAGCAATCAGGTATTATAGAGAGGTCCTTTGCTCATAATATTTCTCACTCCAGTGTCTCTGAGCCCTTGGTCAGGTTGCTGCCCTCTATCTTTTTTTTTCAGTTGTTCAGAGCACATAGGCTGTATGCACAGACTTATTTTCTGGGTGGAAGATCAGAAAAGTTGTGATGCTCTTCAATCTTTGGTGTTAGAATGCCTTTCTGCTTTTCCTCTGCTGACAAGTCATCTGTGCTGTCATCAGAGCACAGGCCTGCTGGTCTTGACAGAAGCACCACACTCCTCAGTGTTACCTCTGGGAACAGTGACCTTTTTTGTCTGTTCTTTTAATACTTTGCTGTTTTTTCTGGTCCAAACAGACACATGCATTTCTATTTTTATTTAATTCACATCAACCTTAGCATTTCTGCAACAAATCTCTACGTGAACTCTCTAGAGCACAACTTGCATTTTACCTGAATCCTTCATCTCAATAATAAAATGGATCCAGTTTTCAATTTATTGCTTCTTACAGCATTAACAATTGACAGGTAAAGGTATTTTTGAAATGCAACTCTCTGCTGGACAGACATAGGGAGGATCTACACCTGACAAGAACAAACCAAGTCATGTATTATGAATTTGTTTATTTTCCTGCCAGATTTCCTGGTGACATCAAAGCATTTCTGAGTTGTTACCCAAATGAGACTAGATATTGTGCAAAAGCAGCTTCCTACTCGTCTTGGGTACAAAGAGCAGAAGAAAACATGGTGATTTTCCTGTGTTTCAGGATTTATGACACCTCTGTAATGAAAAAGCTTTTTGTTTAATTGAGAGTCTAATTGTCTGTGGCAACAAGCACTGTTACCAAAATTCAGACAGGTTTCTCTATCCCTTTTCTTCTGTTTCACTGTATCACTCCACACACAGAAGTATCAAGAAAGAGGTTCTTGGAGTTATAATATCCATCTCATATATTTCTTTCAGAACTCACCATCATTCCATGTACACCTTAAAATACCACCCTTTGTATTTGCTAGGTAGCTTTCGCATACAGGCAATTAATTCTATCTAAAAACATTTATAACTCAGGCAAATAAAACCAGATTTCTCCCAACCTCAGACAGGTGCACATGATTGTCTGAAGAAAGGGGTCACCATGACCCTTACACAGATTAGTTGACTCAACCTCTCCTCAAGTAGGTTTATTGCTCACTAGCATTTGTTCTTGAAATTGGTATTCAGTTGTCACAGTTCAATAAATTACACTCAAGCCAAACATACATATATACCAATTTTAACCACAGATATAAATGTTAATAATTAAGTGTATTTAAAAAATGGGCACAGTTACATTTCATAACATAGTTAACTTTATTTTTGTACTTGCAGGTATATTAAAGAGGTACTGATATTGATTAAACTGTAAGAGTTATTTTGGCATCATTTAAAAAAGGAAAAAAGGTTTGTAATTTGAGTAGATAATACTGTGCTATTTGTCAATTAGTGTGTGGGAAAATGTTAGAGTCTATCAGAGTTTTCAATAAAAGTGTGATAAGTTATTTGAATTTGTGGTACTGGTTTGAAAAAGTGCTTGTCAGAAATGCAGTTGTACACATTCTAATGAAACCAGCATTTCATTTCCCTCAGGAATTGTGTGTAACTCACTTTTCTACATCTTCCACCTATTCCTTTTCAGACAATGATCTACATTTAGGAGATGCTCTTGGTGGGGGTGAGTACTCCCTTGTTTCCTGGAACACAAGGGGGATTTTTTTTTTCCCCATAATCTTTTCCTGGAGTCTGCCTAATTTGTAAAAGGGGATTTCAATACTGCAGGAGGTGCTATGGTCATGAGAGTTATTACGGCTCATGTATGTGCCTTTCTGTGTCCTCAAGTCCTTCTGCTTGAGGCAATCATGCAGAGTGGGGACAATACCTGGTCACCTGCTACCTTTGAGAGCTTCCAGCTGCCCTACCTTGCATGAGCTGAAGTTAGCTGGAGCTTGCTGGTGCTTGCAAAGCACCCCAGGCATGGCTGGGGAGAGCAAACATGTCCCATTCTGTTGGGATTGCTCAGGGTGGAGTCCTCTGACAGCAGCTTGAAGCAGGTGATGGCTGGAGTTTCTTCAGTTACTGAAAATGGGCCTGCCTAAGATTAGGAATCAGAGGTCACAATGGATGGAGAGAATTGAGCTTCTTGTAGCTCTGCTGATGGCAAAATAGAAATTCAGGAGGGACTGTTTCAGAATGAGTACTGGTGAATACAGCTAAACTTGAAGCAGTCAAGCTGTTTTAACATGCTGTTAATTTCCAGATATTCCCATAGCACCCAGACCTGACATAGGAAGTATTCACAGTTCTGTACTGAGCTGTGCAGACATACGAAATCCTTGAGGCTGGGAATTTGTACACCAAATTTTACTTAGAGTGTTTAGATATACATCAAGGATGTGAAGCACTCTAGAAAGGTTCTTGAGTACTGAAATTTCCAAAAATGCAATTAGTATTGAATCAAAGCCTAAAATTCCACTTTAATGACAGCCATGCGAAAGAAAAATTACTTCTCAGCCAGTTGCACAGAACCTCTGAATCAGCTGCAGTGGTCTGGTTTAGTCATGTTTCAGTCTTAGAGAATGATACCTTTTGGGGTTTTTTTCCAATTTCCAAGTTCCCCTGTGGCACTTCATATCTTTGTTTGAATGACATATTAGGCCACATTTTTAGAAGCTGAACCTATTTTTGTTAATAATTCCCATGTTTATATTTTCATTTATTCCTCTCTGTAATAATTCTTCCATTCCTTCAAGCTTTTATTGAGTACTGCTATGAGAGGATAAGGTAAACATATTGACTAAAGAATTAATTAATAGCTTAAGTATCTTAACTAAACCAAATATTTTCATTCCAAGGATGGAAAATTGTATTTCCATTGTTTTTTATTTCTTTGTTCCATTTTCGGTTCAGGTTCTCAATTGACCTTCAAATATGATACACTGAGGTTAAAGTTATGTATCTTGTTATCAGTATTTCTGAAGACACTATTTTTTCACCAGCTATGCCATACAATTTGTCTTCTTATGCTTAGAGAAGACTAAGTGAAGCATCATGATAAAAATGAAATATGGGGATTTGGTGGTTTTCTTCTTTTGTGCCACAGTGAGTATTAGTTCATAACACAGAGAGCTGGAACAGATAAAGTCCTTCCTCTACTGAATATAAATAATTGGGCCAAGTCTGATTCAGTGAAGCTTTACAACTTTACCTAAAATCCATTGGCTGTAGGCTAACTCACTTGAAGTTAAGCATATACCTAAATAATTTTCTGGATCAGGACCTAAATGATGCTCAGAAACAGAAGCATTGTATTTTGCAGCTAGTCAAGAAGAAAACATAACAAAAGGGCATCTCGCATGTTTGGAAGGTGAAAGACTTTAGGAAGGGGAGTGAAATTGCTATTTATTACTGTGACCTAATTTTGATCTGTGCAGAGCTAGATTCCCTGTCTGGCTATATGTCAGTTAAATATGTGGTTGAATGGGTTGAGAAAAGGATGGCAAGAGAAGACTGACTGTATACATTCAGAGCAGCAGCCCTAGATATTAAATTTGGCAGGCTTTAACCTGAGTGAGCTCTTCAGCAGTGTATATGCAGTTTGGAAATTGCTTTTACTCATCAGATCCTGCTCTATCCAATGCATCTCTTCCTAATTCTTTGGTAAAATATTATGGCTAAATGCTAGCACAAAGTCCTAGACATCAGCAAAGCTGAAGTCTGAGTTCATTTTGCACAGTTCAAGAGCAGAAAATTCATTATGCTTTATATAAATTCAGCATCTGTTAGATGAAACTAATCTGCAGGCCTTATTAATACCTGCTGATGGCAATGGCATAACCTGTTGCCTCCTGCCCAGCCTAGAACACCAGCTTCTCTGTTGGCTCTGAATAACTGCACCACTGATACCCACTGTGACACACTGTGCCTCCCAGCTGTCAGCTTTAAACAATGCCACTAAAACACTTGCCAGATATACATAAAATATTTTCCCTCAGTGTTTTTTTGTGAATTTTTATCTTCTTTTAAAAATATTCCCTGCTCACATCCAAGTCAGTTTTTGTACCTAGCTATTTGTTGATATGGTAAAATGTTTTTTATTTACAGTTTGCAGTTTTGCCTGCTCAATCATCTAACAATATTATTTAT
Organism: Regulus satrapa; assembly: GCA_013396955.1. NCBI lineage: Eukaryota > Metazoa > Chordata > Aves > Passeriformes > Regulidae > Regulus > Regulus satrapa. Next base: position 176,542 of record VWZN01004544.1, on the reverse strand, counting down.
CAATAGGTGACATCTCAAGAAAACCTTTATACCCACCTCTTCCACCGCGCCCAGGAAGTTATGGTAATTCTGGTAAGACTACTTGCTCTTAAGAAATGGTAGTGTCGTGAGCTGTTCAGAGAAGACATTTTGAATACTCTAATCTCTTATTTTTCTAGTAATAGCTTTTCCCTATGTCTTCCTTTTGTAGTCACTGTTTCTGACCCAGAGTTGAGGAAGATTTTTTCCTAAATTTTAGTGTTGATACCATAAACTTTTTCTATTTATTCAAAATGTGGGACACTGCATCTTAAGTGGAATGAGACTAACATTTCATCTTGTTTGTGTTTTCATTTTGGGTGTGTATAAACCAAACTATGCAAAAGTTCAAGTCTGACATGTAGCCATGGGGCAGGGATAAACCTGTGTTCAAATCAATTTGAGATGTGCATCTGAGATGGGCCTGGGGCATACAGCAGATGGGGCTGGGCAGCCTGTATTGCTTTTGAGTTTGGTTCCAGAGACTTGCTTAAATAAAGTAAATGTGGCATATCCATCCTGACTTTCACCCTGTACCTATACTTACTTAGGGTGTGGCTGTAGTGGTGAACAGTGGACAGATCCTTCTGGAGCCTTTCCTGGAAAGGACCCACTAACTGGGTTGGACTCAAGATGGCCATATTATATAAGGATTTGTGCTACTGAGAGCCCAATCCCATATATCCCACAAGTGCCCCAAACAGACACAGAATACATAGAGACCAGCAGTGTCAGTGCTTCAGCTTTCAGGTGAATTTCAGTAGGTGTCTGCTCAGTGTAAGACATATGACCCACCCACCATGGTGAGGCTGGGATTACAAAGGTCCCTCAACCTCTCCCTAGAACACTGCAAAACAAATGGACAAGGGAGCTGAAGGGGGTTACAATTGTAGATAATTTTGCAACTGGAATATTCTTCTTGCAGGAGGGTTTGATGACTCAGATCTCCTTGATGGAAAGCCCTTGCCACCAGGTAACATTTGCCTATTTCCCTTGCAACACGTTACTAACACCTGTAAATTGGATCTGGTTGGCTTTACTTTAGTGGCAATCTGTTTGTCTCAGAATTTATAGGAGCAGACTCTGCTATTTTTATTTAGGTTAGTTATCCTTCACCAAAAAACATGTTTTTGAACCTGAAGCTAGAACTTGAAGCATATTCCAAAACTTTTTTTTTTTTTTTTTTTAAGCATTCTAGAATATGCCAGAAGCCTGCAGGCTTTATCCCTTTGAATTCAGCAAGGAAAGTCCAAAAGCAAGGGGCATGCTGAAATAGATGGACCAAGACTAAGATCTTTATGTAAACTACTGATAAATGATCTGATTGTCTGGCAGTAGAGAAGAGATAGAGTATTCTGGCCTCCCTGTGAAATCGACCTGATGTAGCCTGTAACATGTGGTCCTTCTATTAGATGGCAACATTCTTCCCCAAAAATGAAGTGTCAAGAGGATGAACAGTTAGTCCTCTGGCCAGCACAGCCGTCAGTGGAGTGGTGGGGGAGCTCCTCTCTTGCAGTCTTCTCGGGCCATCCCTTTCGCTCTTTGTATATCACATTTTGCTGAGTAAAGACTTAGTTCTCAAAACTGAATGACAAATGTTTTTTTGATAAAACTTCACCCTCTGTTCCAGGAGAAGAGGAGCATCCTTTCAGTCATGGAGGGAACACAGGTATAGTAAATAATTTACATTATTCTACAATTTACTTCTGATCTTTATGAACTATTAAAACAATGACAGCTTTATAAAAGTAACATATATAATAAATTATTCTTTAAGACATCATTTTCACATCACCTGTAATATAACACAATTTCTATTAATCTGCTTAATTCTACAGTTTCACCAAACAATTTTCATAATTTTGTACAGGCACACTTTAGTAGACAATATACTCAAGACTAACCATTTAAATGCCTCTGGGGAAAAAAGAAAACAAAAAACCAAAAAAAACACCAAACAAACCCTTCTCTTTCTTTTTCCACAGATTCTGGTTTAATAGCTGGAGTTACATCTCCTGTAATTACTGCTTTTGTAGCACTGGTTGTTGGATCAATAGCAGCCTACACCGCCTACAAGAATAAGAAACTTTGCTTCAAACCACGTGGTAAGGCCCAAACAGTTTTCCACTGAGTTAGTGCTTAAGTAGATGGGAATTTGCCAAGCAGTTGTCTCTGCCACCACAGAGGTGCCTGACAGTTGCGGCTCTGTGTGTGGAAACCTGCCTGGACGGCCCAGATCAGCCTCAGAAAAGCTGGTGAAGAGCACCTATGGTGGCAATACTGAATGTTAAATTTGCATTTTTCAGGCGGGGCTACAGTGTAAATCAATGAAGGAAGAGTTGATGTCTGCTCACAGGCTCCTTTGGCTGGTGACGTTCTACACTGCCATTCCAATAGAAGAAAACCTTCCTCTAACGAACATTTTCTTGAGACACTGCAATCCGGCTCTCCCTAATGTGATGTCACTTTTGCACCTTGAGCTTTATGTCATGCTTAAAACATCCAGGGATTGCATTGCACTCTCTGACCTACATTCATAACGGTTGGATACAGATTTTGACTCAGAAGTTACAACAAACAGTAAGCTAAAAATTGAAGAATTTTGTGAGGATTTGAGTCACCAATTTTATTTTTTTTTTTCTGTTTTCAAAATTAGCCAAAAAACTCAGTCCTTCTGATAGAATAGGAATAAAGAGTTTTCAATTTCCTTTCACACTTGTTGGGTTTCTTCAGTATATTTCTGTAATGTTTACTGTGTTTAAAGAATACTTGTAGTTGTCTAAAGGATTAAAAATTTGAATGCCTTTACTTTGTGTTTATGTCTGAATTTTAGCAAAGTGAAAGGAACTATAGCTATAAAATTAATCCTTAATTTTATAATATATTGAAAAGATTATGTATATTGAGAAACCACTGTTTAAAATAAAATAGAGAAGAACACACTAATTGTATTTATTTATTTATTTTATTGATTAATTACTGAAATGGTATTTAGCTCTTCTCAGGAACTAGAACTCACATAAGTTTTCATTTCTCTTCTTGAAACCTTTGGCCTGATTCTAGGAACTTCTGAAGGCATTAATCTAGCAAGATGAGTATTTAAAAAGAAAAACAAAACAACAACATATTATTCATAACTTCTGAAAAGGGAAGATGGGTACAAAGCTTTTTCTGACTCATTTAGAATGAGTTTGTGGCGCGTCAATCTCTAAAATCTAAGTCACAAAGACTTTTAAGCTTCATACTATCTTATGAAGCGTAGTTGACACAGTTTTTCTAGCTCGACTGCTTCATGTCTTTCCCTCATTTCTGGTCCCCATGTAGACAAACCTATCATGAAAACTGACACTTTTCCTGTCTCTCGGCCTTCATTCAGCTAACTGGATCCAAGCAAGTGAATGAAATGCAGATGATAGCTGGCAAAACTAGCAGTTTACTGACATAATTTTGCAAGACAGCAATTTTAGCTAACTTTTTTAAGCATAAGGAAATTGGTGTGGAATTTATCTTCATTTTATATGCAAAGCATGGCTTTTGTTACCACAATTCCATTTTTATGGAGGTGAATATGATTTTGTGTTTGCTACATCGAGAGGAAAACGTATACTAAAAAAGTACTTTTTTCATAAAATAAAATACTATTTATCTAAATTATATTTTAAATATATATATATAATTCAGTTGCTTGTTAGATTACAACTTTCTTTTTCTTTTTTTTTTTTTTTTAATCCTGAAAAAGTGGTAATGTATATCAGTTTAAACATAAAATCTTCTTGACAACATAAAAAAAATTGAATACCTTTGTCGCTATCACTTTCAACTTATGAATGAGAAAATATTTTTAATATGATTTTCAGGGACAATTATTATTTCATTTCAAATTTTAATTTTTCATGTTAATAGTTAAAACAGAGTCATATATATATTTTGTCAGACATAAAGATTTGATTAATGAAATGACAAGTGTTTTGCTGTTTCAACTTCAGCTGTTTGTTCAGTCACGAAAATATACCTTTTGCTTCTTTCTCTTCAAAAATTTCAATAAACACCTAATGTGTTTTATTTAAGATGACCCAAGTTTTGTTTGTTTTGTTTGCTATTTTCTGAGACATATGAGGATTGGTACCTTTTATATACAACTTCAACTATATCCTATTAGGGAAAATAAAGAAATGCTTTAAACCAAAGAAAAATTACAGGAAAAAAACCTAAATGATCAAAACATCTTAATTATCTATTCTTTTTCTCTCTCACTCTTTTTTTTTCCCTTTTTTTTAAGTAAGTGTCTAGAGATCTATGTCATAGGACCTATGTGTAACATTCTTTATTTTGCTATACTATGGCAATTTATTTAAAATTGTTCATAATATTTTCAAAATAATGTATTACTTGTGTTTATTTTAATAGCCCAAACCCAGATTTAATATGGAGAATTTGAGCAAAACACATGAATCTGAGTGGATAAACCCTGACTACCCAAGTGTTTAACCCTCTGAAGCTCTTTTGGTCTAATTTTCCAGCATATACCTGATATATCAATACACCAGTATGCAGGTACACTATTTGGCATTAATTGCCCTTTTAACTAAAATGATGTTAAAAAACAAATTTATAGTTATTGTATTAACTATTTCTATTATTATTATTTCAGGCTATTAAGGGGTTATGCAGGGAAGTTCTAGTGTATTTAAATTTGGATAGGAAGGAAGGAAGGAAGGAAGGAAGGAAGGAAGGAAGGAAGGAAGGAAGGAAGGAAGGAAGGAAGGAAGGAAGGAAGGAAGGAAGGAAGGAAGGAAGGAAGGAAAATAGGCTGTTAAAACATCAAAACTCTAGCTTTTTAGTAGCTTACTGGCTCTGATTCTAAAAATCTATTCTGTACTACACTGGGAAAAAAAAAAGAAGAAAAAGTTGCTGGCACACAAGTGAACTAGAACATCATCTAAATGTAGACATCACTTTTATTGCCAAGAAAAAGATTTTTTTAGTCATAAAGTCCCCCCAACTGAAATAGATCTGCCAGTAAAATTATCTACAAGTAATCATGGTGTTCCTAATCATGTTGTCTAGTTAGTTGACTTGTCTACATAAGCCAATGGTGAACACGGATCCCTGAGAATTTTATTTCTGTGAGATAAATAAAATTTAATTTCCCATGTGTTTATGTCTGCCTTTGCTTCCTTTAAACACCTCACCATTACTACAGATCAATGATGCCCTCTTCTCCAGTGGACCTTTAGGATTCTCCCAAGGTGTGAGAGAACAAATGCTGTAGATTGGTACAGCAACAGAGATCTCTTGCAAATTGTTGGAAATACAGTTTTAAATAGTTGGGTGGTACCACTGGGCATTTTTTAAAAAGTGGCACACTACCTGAAAGTTGTTGATATCTGTTTCACAGATACTGATGTTCACAGCACATCCTAACATAAAAATGCCTCGGCTGAACCACATCAGTTTAAAATTACCTTGGCAGAAACATTGTACAGCTGAATTACGTAACAATTACATGACTTCTAATCTAGTGGCAAAAGCATGCTGTACCATGTGCATTTATTTACGCACTGTGAAAACATTTAAAGTCCTCTGACTAGCATAAGCTTCCTGACGCTGAAAATACCTGCTTGCTTATCTGGGTGACAAGTTACCAGACCGTATCTGAAGGGGATAGGGTGGTCCCAGGGAGTTAGGGGTAGGCTCCCTTCCTTCACGGTGAATTCCGTGTACCCGGGGACCTCATGCCACGCTGGAATCACCCTGCTCACGCTCTGAGTCCTTTCTCCACGCTCTGCCACCTTCACCATCACAGAGATCGGTGTTCTCCTCCGGGCGCTGCGCGGCGGAGTCGCCCCATCCTCTGTCCCTTCCCTCGGGGTTTCTGCACAGGCGTGGCCCTGGTGGCGAGGCTTTCTCGCAGCGCCTGAGACCCGGAGGGCGCGCACAGCGCCGAGCAGGGGGCGGAACGGGAGGCGAGGGAACAGGAGGGAGGGGAGCGGGGGTCTCTTCCATCCCGGAGCGGCCTCGGGAGCGCCGCGGGCAGGAGCGGGGCCCGTGTCGGGCCGCGGGGCCGGGCGAGCTGCGCGCCTCCGCCCCCGCAGCA
>VWZN01004544.1:127223-170400 GCA_013396955.1 Regulus satrapa | reverse complement strand
GGCCCCCCCGCCCGCAGGTGAGGCGCCGGCAGCGCTGGGCGCCGCGGAGCGAGCCCAGCCCGGGCGGCCCCCGCCTGCCCAGCATGTCCGGTGAGTACCTCCATGGCTCGGCATCCCCGGCCGGCTTGCCTCGAGCAGCCCCCCTCGCAGCTGACGGGGACCATGGGCAGCGCAGCCCGGAGCTCCCCGGGGAGCTTTTGCTCCTCTCGCGTCCCGGTACGGGCGAGGGTCTCTGCTGTTTTCTCATCAGCAGAGCGCTGTAATGAGCGGCTCCAGAGGAGGGTTTTGCCTGTCTGGGTGATGGGGCGAAATGGGTGAGCTAATTTATGTATTGTACAGCTTAGCCTGCTTAGGTCTCTGCACGCTTTCCTGGTGGATCCCCAGGGCGCCAGGCTGGGGCTGGCTATCTCAATGTAAGGCAGATTCAGACAAACCTTTCTCATGCTCCTTCTTACGCAGCAGTGTTACTGGTCTTAATCAGTTATCCTTAAGGCCATGACGTACTGGTTTTAGGGCAGGTGCAGGTCCTGTTCTGGTTCTTGAATATACTCAACCTTCCCCCTTTTCTCAGTTTTGAGAGCAGCAGCTCCCACAGGTCTTGGTTTATTGAACCATTTGAAGTGTGTTAGTCATCTGGATGGATGGACGGATGAAAAGTTGAATTCGTGTATTCACTTCAGCACTGGGTAGATACAGAGAGTGAATTGGCAAATTAAAGGATTAGAGCATTGTAGGTTAGTTTGGTTGAGGATTTTATTGTTTTGGTTTGGGTTTTTTTGTTTTGCTTTGTTTTTTCTTTTGGCTTAAAGAAAGGCATGGAAAGACTGGGAACAACTAACTGGATATGTTCTATAAAGTTCCCTGTGCTGCCTCTGGATTACTTAAGCAATTATTTCTAATAATGATTACCAATTATTACCAATTGTCAGATTGGGATATTACTGCTTTGGGACTACTTTTGGGTGTTATGTGTTATGCTTGTTTGTATCTTATGATATTGCTCCATTTGAGTTTTCATGAGGGTCATTTACCACCGGTTGCAGTCTTGAAGCAGAATGTAATAGTCTTTAACTGAAAGACACACAATAAAAGCTATAAAGAACTGGAATCAAGTGCTTTCCCAACACAACAGCAGTAATCCTGCCTACTAAAATTCAGTATTGCTTTAATAAAAGATAAAAGACAAGCTGGTTTTGGAAGAGGCAGAACTTCATTATGCCAAAGAGAACTATTGTATGCCATTGAATGCCAATTTAAATTCTGTTATATAAAGGTCAGTGTAAACTGTTCATGAATAACATAAATATTTCTACTATTGGTCTTCAGAAAGCATGGGAATTAAAACTGCCAGCTGATATTTGTTTACTAGGGCAAGAACTGCCTCTTTGCTGGAAACTTGCATAATAATTTTTGGTAGGGGTCTGACTCAGATTATTGTCTGACACAATTGTCCATTTTATTGAATTACTTGCAACATATATATATATTACTTGCAACAAAATACTTCTTGACTGCTTATGAGGTTGTGGGTGTCAGGAGGAGCAGAGCTTTCTGTTCCAGAATGTGCTTGTGCTAGGCCAGAGAAGTGAGCAGCCTACAAGCTTGCATTTTCTTTCTGGTAGTCCAACACTCCTTCACAGGGTGCTTCTGGGGGAAGATCCATAGAGTCCTTCGTGTGGGAGAGGTAGTAGCAGAATTGTTGTCAGGAAATGTGCTGTGATTCAAAGCTGTGTCACTGTCCCTTGGGATTTCAGAGAGGTGCTTTGGCTCAGTGACTGCAGGTTGAGGCTGCAGCTTGCACGTCCTGCAAATTGTCTCTGGAGGAGAAGTGGGGAGATGACAAAAGAGCAACAGATGGTGTCGGGGAGGAATTTAAGAAAGCACTTGAACAATGTTGGTTAGTACAAATGGCATTAGGCACTGGGGACCTAACCGGCCTGTTGGAGGCTTTTATTGATTTATCTTTTCTTATTTTTATGCATAAGATGACAATGTGTTACTGAGATTTTTTTTACAGAAAATTCATAACAGTAGTGTCTGGTCTCCTGCTGCCATTTTGAAGTGGGCAGCTTGGCAAATTTGAATTGTCACGTTAGGAGCTATAGCTGAACTACATTGATCCTTCCTCTCTCTATCAGAAAAAATATAAAAGCTGTTTCTAATGGATTACGAAAAAAACCCTCCTTACTCTACTTCTCTTGAAGTTGCAAAGTGCACTTGGGTCACTCAGAGCTTGTTATTATAAGTCATTCCTGATTCTCAAAGTGGTTACCTGGTGTTTTTTAATTCTCTTTTTCTCTTTGAACATTAAAGTGAACACCACCCTGTCTGTTTGCTCTGTTTGTAGTCTAAATAAAGCTTTTAGGTGCCCTAGACTTAGTTTTCATGCCTGTCGAAGGATTTTGCCTCTGGCAGTGTCAGAGGTACTACTTCTATGAGTAAGTAGCATAAGAATTTGGTGATCTTGGTTAAAAAAGCTGTAACAAGTTCCACAGAAGATCACCCTGACTAATGATTCACATTACTTTTGCTGTCATTTCTGTAGTTTGTGCAGAGCAGGTTCTAGAATAACTCGGCAAGTTCATTCCTTGAAGATCCTTGTTTTGTTCTTAGAAAATATTGTTAGATAACAAAACTGAGGAACCACTGCTGGTGATAATGATTTCTTATTTTGCATCATCCTGTGCTTTGTGGTAATCCGGACAAGATATATGAGCAGATTTATAAATTAATATGACAGGGTTTTAATGGGATTCTAATCATATGCTTTCTTTTCTCTTAGTTCACTGTTAGCCAGTGGTGTTGTATTAGCCATAAGGTTCCACAACTTCAAAACAATTTCCTTGAAAACTTTATACCCTTAGCAGTAGATGTTGTCCATAAAAAATCTTATTGCCATTCAGTGCAAAGATCTAAAGTTATATTTAATGGTCCCTTCTGGGTTTCAAACTTAAAGAAGATTTGCTCCTTTAAAGTCAGTGAGTGAAACTCTGCATACAGTAGATTTAATGTGTTGTCCTTAATTTCAGCTAAATAGAAACTTTCAGATAAACTATTTACTTCCAAAAATGTATATGAAACCTGATCCTTACTTTCAGTTATAAAAATAAAATGTTTACTTATAAGCTATATTCCAAATAATTTCATAAACAAGGCAAGTCAAATAACTCTTTTTTTCTGGAAAGCCAGGATTAGATGAAAGAAAAAGTAACAATAAAATATTTTTATTTTAAATCCCCTATGATGAATTAGTGATGACCCTGTATGATTTAAAAAATCACTAGGATTGCTTCTCTCTTTGCACCAAAAATATGTTAATATTAATTTTTTTCAGTCAATAGTTTGATTATCTATTTAATTATCTCTATGATGATTCATTGTATTAAGAAGTCCATGATGTATCCCACACCTGATTCTCAAAACAGACAGTTTCTGTTCTTTGTGAGGTATCAGCAAGAGTTTCTTAGAAGCAGCAGTTGTTTGGCAGTTTCCCTCCTTGTAGTTATGACTGCAGAGGTACTGTGCACAGAAGCATTTGGAAGATGGGGTAATTTTCCACACAAGCTTGCTTAACCATTTAATGAGTAGTTTGTGTATTTTTCTATGTATTACTTAAGTAAAGATTCAGCTTCTGTAGCCAAAAGAGTTTGCAAAAGCCATGTAAAGATTGTGTTCAGTTTTGTGGTTGTTATTTAAAACAGTATTTTAAGACTGGAACTCACACTCACTTCACAATTTGTCTTTTATATTAACCAAACTCCCACATTCATCCCAATAATTGTTTTATTATCTTTCTTTGGCTGAAGATTCTTGTTACTTAACACAAAACTGCTTTGCTTTCCTGGCTTTTTGCATCTTTTCAGAGTAATTTTATTGCTGAAGTAGCCTTCAGTGGTTTTCTGGTCGACATTGATTTTTAGGGATGCTTATATTTATTCTAATATTAATATTTAACCTTCTGGGAAACTGCAGTAGGAGCAGTTTGTTGTTTTAATGCACCTCCTTATTCATTGATTTCTGGAACACACATAACTTGCTTAAGCTGTTATTATAATGAGAGACTTTGAAAGTTCATTTCTTCATTTGCTTTGTCTGGAAATTGTGATTAGAAATGTTACTGAAGTTTGCTTAGCTGTGGCCTATGCAAACTATTTTAAGTCTGGATGGATGATTTGTGGTTTTTTTGGCCAAGTTTGGCACTTACTGGGGTTCTCCTGAGGCGCAGGTATGTATGCTTGAGATGAAGCTGGCTGGCTGGAGATGAGTGGAAGAGGGCAAAAAGTGGGGAGGAAAGGCAGCATATCAGTTGGTGTTTTGCTCTGGATTTGGAGGATATGAAAAATAAAAATCCTTAGTATCTATTAGCTTATCATGGGCATCAACCATACTTTACTGCATACCTTGATAATGGTTAGGGGTTAGAACTCATTCATTTTGGCAGCTTCTGGCTGAGGCAGCCATGAGGTCATTAGTTTAGTTCTCTGCAACTAGTTCTGTGAGATTCTTTCCTAGTGTTTCTCACAGACCCTGGAAACTGTATGACAGCTTGTTTATGTTGGTATTGTTTGGTTGTTTTAATTTATTTAATGCAATTGCCTGTCCCTTAAGATGATGGTGGTTCTAAACAAGTATTTCAACGCAAGTGTTTACTGAAGTTCTGTAGAGCTCAGTGGAGTTCTCTTCAACTGTTTGACCTGCTCATCTGGTTCTGGTTAATTTTGCAGCCTAGAATGTGTCATCCTACTGCTCTGAGGAGTCTCTTCCCTTGCGGAATTACAGGCTCTCCCCAGGAGCTCTGACAGTGGTGTCTCTGTCCCAGGGCAGAAATGTAGAAGCAGCCCCTTGTGACCATGCCACTAGTCTCTACAAAATACATTTTCTCCTGTGCGGGAGTATAGGTTGCTTTCTTTTTTATTGTAACTTGTTTTCTCATGTGTTTCCTGACAATAAGGAACACTCCTGAATTCCCCGGAGTTACTTGAGGTAGGGATTCTCAGCTTCTGGGAGGTGTACTGGTCCTGGTAGGAATTTCTCTGCACTTGTTCAGCCAGCACCAGGTACCCCAGTAGAAAGAAGGCAGAACAAAAATAACATTGAGTTGATTTAGTGGCGTTACGGAAAGAACGTTTCTGGCTAATATGCAACAACTTGCTCTTTTTCTTAGCCTTTAGCACTGTATAAACAATAACATTCTCCTTATAGGTTGTATTATACTATGTTTGTTAAATATAAAAATCTAAATATGTATAGATCAGCTTTTTTAATTGATATTGTGTTTAGGCAGTAAGACCTAGGGAATTATCTGTTTTAGGCTAGTGCAAAAACTTTATACTTGCAATTGTGTAAATCAGGCATGCAAAAAAGAAAAAAAAAAGAAAATCAGAAACATGTGTTCTGCACTCACATTCATTGGATTTTCTATTCAGTTGTCTTTTGGGGGCAGTTTGTGAGAGAAAAGAACTCATCACAGGAACTGCAGGTTGTTGTAAGCCACAAATTGTTGTTTATCTGTAAGAGGAGGGAGCCTGCTAAAGGGCCTTACATTAAAGATGTAATGTGACCCTTCTGAATACTTTTTTGCAGTAACAGACCAAGCCTTTGTGACCCTTGCTACTGATGATGTGTACTGTCAAGGCGCTCTCGTTCTCGGACAGTCATTGAAGAATCATAAGACATCCAGAAAATTGGCAGTTCTAATTACTCCAGAAGTTTCCAGTGCGATGAGGTAACTATTAATGTGTATTTGGAGATTTAAATAAGCAGAGGAATAAGCAACAGCATGAAAGATTTTAATAGGTTTCTGTGGATTTCACAGCATTATGCCTAGAACTTCCCTCTTGCCTAGTGATTTTTAAGAGGAGTCTCAAATGACATCTATTATAAGCTCCTAAGCCTAATAAGAATTTACTTGCAGAAGTAGAGCTTGTGGCTGGAATTTATCTAATAGTTGAGAACTTAAACTGAAAATTTGGAATTAAGGTTTCGGTGTTTTGCACTGCTGTTATTTTTCTCCCATTTTTTTTCTCTCTTAGAGTGAGATACATAACCACTTGCAACATTAGAATTCTCCATAAACCTAAGGGCTCAGTTTTACATGACTAATGTTCTTGTGCAACAAAATATTGGTGCACAGCTATCAAGATAAGAAGTTAGTTTCTTTTTGCTTTCTTGTATAAATCACTTTGTAATTTGTGTTGTGATTCTACAGGCACTGCCCTACAGCATTTACAGAAATCTTATTAAGCCTGAATTCAAGCCCTCTTATTTGGAGGTCTGAAAAGGCACCTGCCATGCCATAGCAACTTAAATTCTTAGTTCTGCCATGTCTTAGGAAGTGTGCAAACTCCTGTTTTCTGTATGCTATGTGAATGTATTTGCAATGCCTCTGGCTCAGGAAATATATTTTCACATTTTTGCTATGACTGGATGCACAAAAATATGTTTTTACAGACTTTTGAAGCTGGGAGGTTGTCAGAACACAGTAACCTTCCTGAGGGAATACTGTATCCACTTGATGCATGGGTTGATTTTAAGTCTGTAATACTTTTCATGCCCGTTTAGTGGGAAAAAATATATTTATAATATCTTTTTTAAATTAGGAATATAATTTTTTTAAAAAAATCACTAAAGTAAACTTCTAATTATCTGTACTTCACTTACTTCTTTGCCAGTTAATTCCTGTTCCTTGAAGATCAACCAGGCAAAAGCTAATGACCCTGAAATCTAGATTAGCACATTTTCTTTTTCTGTGTTTGAGACTTGATTGAGGACTTTGGTTATAATAGAGTAGTGTAAGTAAATAAGCTGTGCTTTAAAGACTTTTTTTTTTCTTGCTTCTTGAAGGAAAATTACCTACTTTGGTGTTACCTATAGAATTCCCATAAAATACAGGCATAGAAAAAACATGTTTAGCTAAAAGTCTCAATTGAAATGCTACACAGTAATGAGGAATTATATATGGTGAGCAAGTATATCTGCACCTCATAAAAGGTGCAGTTTTGAAGCAGTGTTTACTTGGGCACAATAGGTACAAATGGGTGTGCTGGCAGTGCATGTCTCATCCTGTAAAATGCAGAGGGAACACAGTATGGGGCTGTTCTTTGGAATCAATTGTGCAGGATGAAGTTGCTTTAATTTCTGTTGGTGTTCCTGTAGGAGAGAAATGACTAAAATAAGTATTGTTTTTTCCTTCAAAAGCAGCTCTCACTTTTGAGAGGTGCTGGCCACCATAGTGGAAGAGACAATGTTTTGCGGCCCGATAGCTGCCTCTTCAGCAGGATGTTTGCAGAGACTTTCCTCTTCTGACTTCTTCCTCAAACCAATCAGTCTAGCTTTGGTTATTGTCCTAATTAATGTCACACTGTGTGTCACTGTTTTCACGCCTGAAGTGAACTCTGAGGAACTTGTCTGAATTCCCTTCTTTCTCTCCATGACTCTCTGTGGTAGGTCAGTGCTCAGCAGCGTATTTGATGAAGTGATCGAGGTGAATGTGCTCGACAGCGCTGACTCAGTCCATTTGGCTCTGATGCAGAGGCCAGAACTGGGTGTAACCTTCACTAAGCTTCATTGTTGGACTCTTACTCATTACAGCAAATGTGTCTTCATGGATGCAGACACTTTGGTGAGTGGAGTGGGAGCCATGGAAACATTTGTGTCCGTCCCTGATTGTGGGATGCTTCCTTGTCAGGCAGCTTACTGGCCTGTGAAGTGACCAGATTTGCTGGCGGTCACAAGGTTGCAGGAACTCCATCCTGGCACGTTTTAGCAATCCTCACAGTCATGCTGGCTGCATAAAAATAAATTCAGTTTGGGCAGTAGCCTCAGGACTGTCCTCAAAAGAGATCATAAATTCACTCTATGCACTGGGTCTTCTGACAGAAGTTAAAAATAGATCTCTCTCACATGCTTTTGTTTGAAATTATTCTGGTTAGGAGGGCAGGATGGTTTTAAAATAGGAAAAAAAAACCAACCAACAAACCAAAAACCTTTTTTTTTTTTTTTTTTTTTAAAAAAATGGNCTTCTGACAGAAGTTAAAAATAGATCTCTCTCACATGCTTTTGTTTGAAATTATTCTGGTTAGGAGGGCAGGATGGTTTTAAAATAGGAAAAAAAAACCCAACCAACAAACCAAAAACCAGATTTTTTTTTTTTTTTTTGAGATAAAAATGGTCATAATTTTGGTGAGGGAAATCATATCAGTCTTCCCTTGTGCTTTCATGGCTCACTTTGAAAGACTGGAATGCATTTTAATTTAATAGGATTGTATTCGAGTTGGAAACCAAATTAAGTTATTCTTCTTGAGGAGGAAGGCTTATGATTTCTTGATTTACATAAATGTTAAAGGAGGAAGGCAAATTTTTGTCTTTTTAAAAAATTAAATTATGTAATCTTCTAGAAAAATTTCCTCTGGTTTTCATAGTGGCTCAGTTGTAGGCGAGGTCCTGACTTTCAGTGACTGCACAGCTGTTTTTCCACAAACTTTATCTGTGCCTTAATCTGATTGATTTTCCCACTTCCTTGTGAAGCTTTAAAGAAAAAAGAAAATAAAATCTCTGAACTTCAATTACATTAGAAAGCTGGCAGCAAGGAACACTTTTTCTACTATCCTTTATTCAGTGTGTTGCTTACTAAAATAATTTAAATTCCCAATTTTCTTTCAGTTCTGTTGTAGTTATCAAAAATAATAGTCTATGGAAAGGTAAGTTAAGAAAGAAGGAAATTGTGTGCTTTCATGGTATTATCTTTAAAGGGACCTTGGGTGGTCTCCAAGATTCATGAAATAATTTCACAAGATGTGCATTTTATCAGAGAAATCATGGAGAATCATCACAATCAATGTTGCCTTATTATATTAAAAGTAGAGGTTCTGATCCCTAGAATATTTTACAATGGCACTGCTTTTATGCTCTGCAAGCCACATATTAGGCCAAACTATCAATTTACTTCATTGGTTCTGATTTGACAATGCTTGTTCTAGACAAACATTTACTCAAACGTTGGGTTTTTTTTTTTCTCTTTTCCAACTTTGCCTAAGGTACTTTGCAATGTTGATGAGTTGTTTGATCGAGAAGAATTTTCTGCAGCTCCTGATTCTGGCTGGCCTGACTGCTTCAATAGTGGTGTATTTGTGTTCCGGCCCTCCTTGAAGACTCACAACCTGCTGCTCCAGTTTGCTGCTGAGCATGGCAGCTTTGATGGTAAGGAGTGAAGTGCAGACAGTTTCCATGCTATCAGGAAGAGCAGAAGAATGCAGGAGTTCTCTGGGCTTTATGCAAAAATTCAGGGTGCAGAACTTTGCCCCTTAGACTGTATTGGAGACCTGCTGTCTTATTGTGGACTGTGCTTCCCAGAAAAGGGCAGTGAAGGGACGTTGTGTCTGAGTCTTGCTTGGTAAGTTTTAATTTTGCTGTCTGGCTTAGGAGACAGAAATACAGCTGGTCTTCAGTCTTCTGCTCTGCAGGACACCAAACGTTACTCCTTTCTTCATAAATTAGAATAGGACTTCATTTACACTGAATTTGCATCGGTGTGGACCAGGTGTTCTTCACTTGCACGTGCCCATATGGCCATATTTTTGAGTCCAAGTTGGAGTCCCATGAGCACACCAATCTCCGTCCCCAGTCTCACTCCCATCCTTGGATGTGAAATCTTGATACAAATTTGAGTGTACACCTGTTACGGTAATACTGTTTTATATATTCTTTAGGAGGTGATCAAGGCTTGTTGAACAGCTTCTTCAGCAACTGGGCAACAGCAGATATTGGCAAACACTTACCTTTCCTCTATAACTTAAGCAGCAGCTCTGTATACACCTATGTTCCTGCTTTCAATCAGTAAGTTCTAACACTTGTGTAAACCTCTGTAGTTTGTTAACAAACATCCTTTTGTAAGAGGGAGTAATAATAGCATATTCTGTTGATTATAAAATGCAGTCTCACAAATGATCTTATGAAGAAAACATGCAATAGAAGCTTGAATTTAATGTGAATGTCTGGACACAGGCATAGTCCCAGAGTTGGCTACACTGTCTTTTATGTTCTTTCAAAGAAGCTTCTTTCATTTCTGACAAAATGTAATTACTTTGGCATTAGGTTCTGACAGGTTTGCTTTTCAACTTGTTCCTTTGCTCTCAAGTAATTTTTTAGAGAAACGTTTGGCGTTTTTTTTTGAGCCATTCCTTAGGTTCTTCTATGAAATGAAATTTATGCTACTAATTATATGGTTCCAGACAATGCAGTTGAGAAACTTTTCTAGTAAAATGCAAGGTGAATTTAGGGTGTCATGAATTTCTGTTCCAGTTGCACAATACACTCTTATTGGAAGATGAACTTAGGTCTATATAAGTAATTTTTAATATGGGATAAGTAACACCCAATTTTGGTGATTAAATATTTGAAGTGATATGTATTTATTTGTGAATAGAGCATGAAGGAGGAGTGGGAATAGTACTGCATGAGCCTGACAGTTTCCTTCATGAACTTTTCTAATAGAATCAGCAGCTGGAAGCAAATGGCAATGCAACTTTTTTGTTTTCTGTGGGTTAAACAAGATGAATTAAACCAGGAAGATAGAAGCAAAATATTGATTTATATTATCTCAATAATGCTATTGTTGTTGCAAAATGTTAAATTACCTCACCTGTGAATAAGCATGTTTCTTCTAGGATTTTATATAAGCTTAAAAAAAAAAAATAGGTATAGACCTGTTTGTTTGATTTCTACAGTTTTGGTAGAGATGCCAAAGTTGTTCACTTCTTGGGAGCAACAAAGCCCTGGAACTACAAATACAACCTTCAAACAAAGAGAGTTGTGCAGGATGACACCACCTCTGGATCTTTTCATCAACTGCCATTTCTTGCCCTCTGGTGGAATATATACAGTGCCAGTATATTTCCTTTGTTGGAAAAACTTCAAAAGATGGAAGAATCAGAATCTGATGAATGCAAGGTAAGTTATAAGGAGTTAGTGGGAATATGTTGGAATCAAAAACAAAAATTCTGAAAATTTCTAGAGGAAGAAATTATATTATGTGCTGGGGTGACTCTGGCTGTATTCCAAGTGCCCAGCAAAGCCACTATTGCTCTCCTCCTAAGCTGGACAAAGGAGAGAAAACATAAGGAAAGGCTCATGGGTTTGGGTAAGCACAGCAAGAGATCTCTCACCAGGTACCATCAAAGGTGAAACAGGCTGAACTTCAGGAAATTAATCAAATTTATTGCAAATCAAATCAGAGTAATGAGAAATAAACCCAAATTTAGAACACCTACCCCCATCCCTCACTTCTTCCTGGGTTCAACTTTACTCCCTGTTTTCTCTGACTCCTCTCAATGGTGTGTGGGGATGGGGAATGAGCACTGTGGTCAGTTACACATTGTCTCTGCTGCTCCTTCCTCCTCAGGGGTTGGATTCCTCACACTCTTTCCCTGATCCAGGGCAGAGTCCCTCCAGTGGGAGACGGTCCTCCATGGAATTTTCCAAGGTGAGTCCTTCCCATGAGCTACAGTTCTTCGTGAACTGCTCCAGTGCAGACTTCCCTTCTGTGGACACAGTCTCTCAGGAGCAGCCTGTTCCAGTGTGGGTTGCCCATGGGGTCACACCTCCTGCCAGCAAACCTTCTCCACTGCAGAATCCTCTCTTCATGGGTCCAGTGGTCCTGCCAGGAGCCTGCTCCACCATGGGGAGCATCCCATGGGGTCAGAGCCTCCTTCACACATAAATCTGTGTGGTGTGGGGTCCAGCACAGGGTGCAGGTGGATCTGTGCTCCACCATGGATGTCCGTGGGCTACAGGTCAACATCCTGATGCATCTTGGGCTGCAGGGATATCTCTGCTGGAGCACCTCCTCCTTCTTAAATCTCTTATCCCAAAGGTGCTACCACCATCACCAATTGGCTTGGCATTGGCCAGTGACAAGACCATTTTGGAGCCAGGTGCCATTGACTCCACTGATGTTGGGGGAAGCTTCTAGCAGTTTCTCAGAGAAGCTACTCCTGGAATCACCCAGCTACCAAAACCTTGCAATGCAATTCCAGTGTGTGTGGGAAGACTTGGTTGGCAGCAGCACTGATTGTTTCTAGAAGTGTCCGAAGTAGCCAAGGATTTCTAGTACTATTTGCTGTCCAAAGATATGCTGCAGCTGTCTTCTTAATTGATAAAAAAAATAGTTTTTATGGTAATGTATGTGCATATGAAAGTATGCTAAAAATTAACCAGAGAAAGCATAGTCTGGCCCATGAAACAAACAGACTTATGTTTTTCTTGACACTAAATTGATATAGACCATCAGACTAGTTCTTGAACTGTAATAAAATTTACCTTTTCAGAACTACATTATAACTTGTTTTATTGGGTCATAACAAATAAAGTTTGAAAAAGCAATTGTATTTAAGATGTTATGTACAGTACTCCTATGTCATCAAACATTTACTGACCTCTTTAGGCTTTTTTTTTCTTCAGAGGGAATGCAGCAATGTGTGCTTTTCATGAATAGAATAAAAAAAAATCTGTTAAAAAATAGATGTTTTCTTAGAGACCAGTAGCATAAAGAAATGCAGACAAGTACAGTTTTTAATTTCATATCCAGACATGACAAATTAGGTCCCATTTATGCATATGTAAATATTTTCTTAATGTTTTGTTATATTAAATTATTAACATAACAGAACTAATTGCATAGTCCCATAAGATCAGTTGAATGTTAGCCATCAAAGCCTCAGAGAATAATTTGACTTGTTAACCTCCTGAAAAATTCGAAAGTAGAGGAAGGAATGGGTAGTTTTTGATCTTATGGTTTAACATGCTTTAATTTTTAAGGAATTATATATTAAAGAAGTATTTCAATTACGGCAAATGAAGGTGGAAATATCTGTTAGAGTTACCTTATGATGCTGTTGTACTCATGAGTGCAAAAAATAGCAAAAAGCTAAACTGCAGCATGCTCTGAATCTAGGACCATGTACTTTTTTTGCATTTATTAAGTTATTCCTTTAATGATGAAAACCCTCTAAGGAAAAGCAACTGTTGTAAAGAAGTTATTACTGTCCTGAAAAATTGTATTTTAGTGGTGAGATGTTTTTGTGTTCATTAGCACGCTTTCAATGGAGTTGAAGTTACCCTGAAGAAGGTCAGTCCTTACGTGGCCAGCTCACTACAAAGGCCTGAGCTCCCAGAGCAGAAAAATGAAGTAAATCCCATGGCATGCTCACCCGAGGAACTCACTTACAAAGTTGTGAGTGTCTTGTATATTGTTATATGCAGTAACAAAATCAAATTTTATACAAAAAGTAGATTCTTTCATTATGCTTCTGATCTGGATGATTGTATCTTCAATTTAGCTGTAGCTACTGAGTAGTCTCACTAGCCTTAAAAATAATCTAAGGCCTATTTATTTAATCTTTAGTAATGCATGTATGATGTGTCTGGAAGTTGAAAGAGTTTGCTTTGCAATTTAGGAAGAGGTTATTTATTCAAACCTGTTAAATACTTAAAGAAACGTAATAAAACCAAAACCTGCCACCAAAGTAATATTTTTAATATTAGTACTTTTTTAATTAATATATATAAAGCTATAATCCTTTCTATCATGCCTCTGTAGAAAGCTTTTTCCCACAAGTGTTGAAACAGAAAACTGTTCCTCAAATTTCTGTGACTTGAGCAACAAGGAGTCTTGAAAAAATCCGCTAACGAATATTGCAGTCTTTCTGCTTCTTTTGTGACTTTTCTTGTATTTGTGAGTTTCTGTTGCACTGAATCTCCTTAATTAATGCAGGAATTAAGTTGGACGTAATAGCACAATGCCTCTGCAGGTGTAATTCATTACACATTGCATTATAAACCATATCACCCCATGGTTCAACTGGGAAAAAACAAAATTAAAATTGCAATTGTGAATTACACTCTAGAATGATGAAGACAACTTTTAAGATATTCTTTCCTTCATTTCTTTAGATTATAGTTACCCTATAAATTAAAACTGCAATTTTTCTTTTCCATTTTCCCCCTTCCTCCCTTTCCTCTCTGAGTGTGAAGGGGACAAAGGAAAATTGCAAACCTTCCAGTTCCATAATTTAAGAATTATTTATTTGCAAAGGATGTATTTTCTTGTGTGTCTTATGCATCTGACTGAACTGGAAAGACTGAGACTAAATAGAGACACATTATCAAGATGTTTGTTTGGGGTAAAAAGGTCATAATGTTCACCTAAAAAATTTTCATTAAAATTTAAATTTTTGTTAACTTTTTGATTACTAAGATTAGATTATCAGAAGACCATATTAATTGGAAAGTAATAGCCCTCCTAGGGTAATAGGTTCCCTCCTTAAGAATATCATCATTCCAGTTTTTCTTGCTCAGCTTCAATAGTCTCATGGGATTGTTTTGGGGGAAAAGACTTTAGAATGGGGTCTGTCTACTCATTTATGTTTTGCTATCTGTCAAAAGCATATATTTGGGACAATATTTTTGGGCAATCTATTTTACCTCTGTTTTGGAATGCTTTGTTCTGTTCTTATTTCATGCATATAAAAAGCTTATGTGAGAGAAAGTTATTATCCTGCAATGAGATTCTTGTTGAAGTTCAGCTTCATGAATGGTAGAAATCTGCTGTAAGCTTGCTTCCTAGGCTGTATGTGTAGTCACTAAAAAATGACAGCCACTTTGAACCTATTTTAGGATGGATTAGATGAGTTGCCCTCTGGAGGTACTTATCCTAGATTGATTATAGTAGGAGCTCTTATTTTATGCTATTTTTGATAGCTAAAGCTGGGTGACATTAATTTTTTCCTTGGTGATAATGTGCTTCCTTGCTTTCCTCCCATGCATTGCTTCACCCTACCCCAAGAATGAAAGTGATTGCATTGTATAGTATGAATTCTCATGAAAATGAAATTATGAGAAAATATTCTCCTAAAATGTCAGTGGCTGTATTTTAGCAACCTGTATATGAAGTCGAACCAAGAGATTCTAAAGTCCATCTCTCTGAGCCTGACAGACCTTCAGAACAACCTGTATTTCAACCTGCATTTCAGGAAACCTCAGAAATGGTACATGTAGCTTTGTGCATTGAATGTCTATTGTTAACTGCACGTGTGTCTTTGCTGCCAACATAATTTTGGGAAAGCTCAACTAATTATAATGCAGTGTGCAAATAAATTCCTTAATCTTTTAGCCATGTAATTCCTTAACTGTTTCCAATACTGTGTTGTGATCCCTTTCTAGTTGTCTTTATAAAACTTTGAGTTTTTAAATGTTTATTTTCCTGTTTATTTCCCCAAATAACCAATGCATGCTGTTAAATTTAGTTCTCCAGTACCAACACAAGCAAAGCTGTGTGGGTATTTTGTGTTTGTTAGTTCTGTTATGTTTTGTTTTGGGGTTTACCTGCTGAAGTGATATTTCCAAGCAAATGGAAAGGGAATGTGTGGACCCTGAGTGATGAGACTTTCCTTTGTGATCATGCACTTGCACCCTGATGGGGTTTACAGGGCGTCAGGGATTTTTAAGGTAATCAACACAGCTGTTCTCCCAGTGAGGGATTTTGTATGATTCTGAAGCACTGTGGTGAAATACTTTAAGACTGAGAAAAAACCCTCTAGTTCCTGTGCAGCCAGGGGTGTGTTGGGCCCTAGAATTCTTAATTTCTAAAAACCATGGTGATTCTGGTAATCTTATTAATGGCTTCCAAAGCTGTTGATCAAACTTGCAAGTGATAAATAAAGGAATCTTCACACCTTACTGCATGTTGGCTGCTTGAAATACTTTACCTTTTCTTGCACAAGTCCTGTGCCTTATCTGCCCCAAATTAGCAGATGTAATGGATATTCCAGGGCATTTAGGCAGACATTGATTTCTGCCCATTAAATTTGATTCTGAAATGTTTCTATCTTGAATTTGTGAGGGCTTTACTAGAAAGCTGTTCTAGTTGATTTCAGTTTTGTTTACAACATCAGATGAGTTGCTTTTTCTATGAGCATCTTTGAGTAGTACTCCAAGGAGGTTTTCAGTGGCTGCCTTGATTAGTCCAAGTTATATTTCATCTTTATTACGGATTATAATTGTTGGGGTGTTCCATTTTTGCTGACATTGATCAATTGTGGACACAGTTTTTCTTTTATGTGGTGGAAATTATCACTAATAATGTGTCTTGCCTTTGTGCACCTATGATGACATGACTTTGAACCAGCATTTACAATTTTGGAGTGTCAGGCAAAATTAACTAGCTGTTGGTATAATGAATAGTGTCCATATTTTGAATTAATGTAATGTACAATGTATCTCACATTATTAATAATAAATAATGTGATAAATAATACTGATCTCACTGGAGTTCAAATAATAATAATTGTAATATTTTCATTGTATTGTTGCTGAGTATGCCAAGATCTGAGTTAATACCAGTAAAACAAATGTTTGGTGTATTCAAAGATGCCATGAAAAGTACTAAAACCATGGAAAATTATGTCACATAATCAAAACAGGAATGAATGTTTGAATATTGTTTATTTTATTGTTTGGACTGGGAGTGTACAGTGCAGAAGTTTATAATTTAAAGTTTAACTGCACAGTATTGAAATAAGAACAACCAAATGACTGTTCTCCCACTCTTCTTCTTCCCACAGAACGAGGTTGCACATTCTATTTCAGAGCTGTCTATTCACTTAAAACCAGCAAAACCAACTCCAGAAGATGAACGGAGAAAATGGGAGGAAGGGCGCATGGACTATATGGGGAAAGATGCTTTTGAACATATCAAAAAGAAATTGGATGCATTTTTACACTAAGACAGGGTGTAACATTATGCCCATCATTATAGATTTCTTTATAAATGCAATTCTTGAATACCTGGCTGTCTTAGCCAGTTTACTTGACACCAGATAAAGTTTATAATGAATCCTCATACATCCTTGGGGGACCTTAACAGATACAGACTCCTGGTTTTTACCTGATAAATGTGCCTCATCTTTATTGTTACATGTGTCTCATCTTCATTGTTCTCACATAGTGCCTTCTAAAGAATGATGAAGTACCCATCTGGATATGAATTCACATGTATCTATCACTCTTCCCTGATGCACTCCATTCTGCAGAAACAGTCATGAGTAGGAAACCCGTTGGAAATTAGGATTGTTTTGGAAGTTGAGCTTTTCCAAAATGGAGATTATTCCCAAAGTACATTCAGAAGTCACTATGAAGTATTTAAATAAAAAGAATGTATTCTTGAAAACAAATTTACACCTTCAAGAGGGACCATGATGTAGGTTTCAACATGAGAAAGACGTGACAAAATCCTGACCTCATAGGAATATGCAACAAAACTTTTAAATTTAAACATGTTTAGGATTAGAGGAACTTCAAACTTCATCTGAGATCACTAGCAGATGCTCTACCTAGTTATAGGAAGCTGCTCAGCTCTATAACAAGTATGAGGAAGTGTGGTTTAAAACTCTTTAAGACAGAGTAATAATATATGTTAACCTTTTATATTGTTGCCATAGGATACTGATGCTTTTTAAAATATTGTAAACTTTAGTTTCATATTCTGAGTTGTGTGGTCAGAAGAAGAAATGCTGACAGCATGGTGTAAACTTTCTGGTGCTTTTTATAAATTTGTTTACAGTACTTCAAACTGCAGCTGATAAAGGCCTTCTTTGGCTTAGCATTGCTGCCCTATACTGCAGGCAATTTGAGTGCAACTGAAAACAATATTGGCACTTGTTTTAGTAAACAGGCCTTTTGAAGATCTTTTAAACAATAGCTGTGTGTGGGAACCAATAAATCTCAGAGGATAATTGCAGAAAAAAAACTACTGGGGAGACTGCATTTTATTAAGGACACTTATAGAGAAATATTTTAGGTATTTGGGTACTTAGATTTCACTCATCTCAATGAGTTTAACTAACAAATAGAATACTTTCTTTCAAAGCAAAAAACTTTCTTTAAAAGTTATGACATTTATGCTAATATAATAATAGGTTTGACAGTTATTTGTAACCTTGCTCAGTATTGGAATAAGAATTCTGCAGTGATGTTGAAGGACTTGAAATTTTTTGGTCTAAATGCATCAGTTTTGGCAGAGAGATACCTAGTGAAATATCTTGGGAATTCTGTCTAAAAGCAAAGATGTACCATTATTCCTAGATGCTAGCAGGAACAAAAAAGGATAGCAGGATAGAAGGGAAGAAGAAAATTTTTTTTCCTTCCATCAAAAAGGATGGGAGAGTGGGGCAGGGAATTAATGCACAATTCAGGAAAGGAATGAAAGAGTCAAAAGGTCCCTTAAAAGAAGAAAAAAAAATTGAGTATCTTAGAATTATTTCCTAATATTCACATTAGTGGATTTGCTTTCACTTTTGTAGCATATTTCTGATTTTTATCTAGCTCTCATTTATCCTTAAACTTTTAAATGGGGAATCCCATTGGTTTTTCTGTTGAATACAAACATCTAGGTCAAGTTAGGTGTTTAGGGGCAGCAGAGAAACTGAGAGCAGTTCTCTCTCTGACTAACCTTGGCACCTCCAATAGCCTGTGTTGCTGGGTGGGTGACCTTCACACATTAACACAGGCAGCTCTGTTCTACCTCTTGGTGCTGTGGCCCAGTGCAGCAATGTGGAGACAACAGCAGAGGCAGTGTGCCCTTACTCATGTGACATTTGATCTTCTGATTATCCCTGCTTCTTAGTGATCCTTATGCTGAGAAAGGCCTCTGTTTTATAAATATTGTTTCTAATACAATCCTAATGGCTTCTGAAGACTAAATAAAGCTGTAGTCAGCAGTATGAACTCATGCTTCATGCAGCTGTACTTTTTACATTAACTATTAGATCATATTTGGTGCATTGATTAGATTATGGAAGAAAAATTAGTGATGTGACATCAGTAACTGAAAGGTTTTAAGAATTGGCATATACATGTAGTCAAAAGTGTCATGGAGTACATTTCAAACTGTTAATATATACAATGGTGGCTTATACAACATTTTGCAAAGAACTGTAGTACAATAATGTAATGGAAATAAAATAAATGGAAAAGACAGATGAAGTCATGTGCTTGTCAGATGATGAAGAGCTATAGGTTGTTTACACTGTGCCGGAGAATATTACTTGTGAATAACTAGTTACTTTAATTTCTTTTTTTAATTTTATTTAATTGCTTTTGAGACATTAGAATTACCTGCTGAGCAGAATTAAAAGTTGAGGGTAAGAATTATTTCTACAGACATACATAATTATAATGTTTAGGTTCTCCTAAATTAGCAAACAGTAGTTGTTTTATTGTATTTCATGGAAAAGTATAGCTGTTAAAAGCCTTGCCCTAATTTTTTGTTCTGTCTTCATACACAAAAAATGGATCTAGTTACTGGTAATGTAGTGTTGTAGTGACTTCTAGCACACAGCTGTTGCCACCAGGGTGTGAAAAGCATTCTGGGCTTTTATGGCTATCAGTTCTAGAACCATGGGTCACAGGCAGGTCTGAGGGGTGTTACGGGCTTTGTGTGGCCATCAGCCACAGCACTGAGGTTTGCTAAGTTGAAATATGTCTTGGGGAAAAAAATCTTACCAAGCTTCACCTAGAATTTTTTTCCCCACATTTTTAAGCTGTGGTATACCCTCAAGTGTTTTTGAGAAAAAGGAAGTTAAGAAATGTAAGCTTTTTGGTGGCACTATTCATCTCTAAACAAGGCCAGACTATGACTTACTGTTGTGTGGTATACTTTGTATTTAGAGAGGACAACCTGTGTTTAAAACAAAACATGCTGATTCTTCTGTCTGGTGCTTGGAGTTATTCACAGCTTTTGTTTGCCATACAACAACTTTACTGCATGCTCTTCATGTATAAGAAGGAGATATTGTGTGTGTACTGCAAGGAAAACTCTTGAAAATTGCAGACATGTGGGTTAATGCACTTTCTTAGCTTACAGGAAAAGGAGACTGGTGTTCTTGAAATATCTTTCAAGGTATTTTAACTTCATAGTAACTTTAGTAGTAACTACTAAAGTAAAGATAGTAACTTTACCTACTGCCTAGTATTTTGTGAGGACATTTCCATCCAGGTTATTCTTGGGAAATAAGTTTTCTTTGTCTCTCTGTATCAGTCAGCTCACAGCAATCATTTTTTCTAAAACTAGTACTTGGAAAAATACTTCGGTTTGTTCTTTACCTTGATTTTTCTGTCCAGGAATGGGAGGCTGGGTTAGTAGGAGGTGCTTGATAATTTTGTGTGCTCCTATAAACAGCTTGTTGTTCATCAGTAAGTCTGCAGTATGCCTATTTATTCCTTAATGGATCTGATTCCTGCTTTCCTAATCTAAACTGTTTTGATTCCTATGACTTTGAACATAACATTAAATGGACCTGTTTTCTTGATCCATATTTCATTAATTCAGATCTCACATTCCAGTTTTCCCCAGTTTTATTGTCCTTATTTTGGGTTTTTATTTCACTGGTTTGAATTTTTGTTGGCTTGGGTTTTGTTGGGTTTTTTTGGTTTTTTTTTTCTGTTTGGTTGGTTTTGATCAACCCAGTATATGAGATTAAATGCATAGTAATAAATTCTTAAATAGCCTCCAAAAATCAGTTAAGACTGTTCATTTAAGTAGTCTGCATTGTCAGTATATTGGTTGCAAAATATTTCAGCTAAAATTCTGTTAATCCTAAGTTGTGTGGCTCATAAATAGTTTCTCTGATGCTAAAAATTAAAAGCTGTGACACTCAAGTTACATTTTGCATCCTGGCATAAGCTTTTGGTTTGTAATAACATAATTATAGCAAAGGTAGCTTAAAAAATAGAGTAATATATAATTCACTTAAACTTAGAAATAATAACTGCTAGAAAACTGAGACATATTAATAAAGGGAGAAAAATACAGTTGCAAATACTTTTTTCTTGAATTTTGCTCTGTTGTCAGAACCCTTTCAGTTTCAACAAACTGGAGGGATAAAAACCCTGAAACTCCAAGACAGCTAGTCTCTGAGTTGTGATTATTTTAATACTCTTCAGGATGGCATAACATTAACTGCCTTGGAGAAGTGTTTGTTCAATTTTATGGCACTGTGCATCATTCTGAACAATGACAAATATGTGAAACAGAAAATTTGTTTCTTTTAGAGCAATAAGATTTTCAGAGCCTTCTCATAGGATTAAGTACTTGGAACAGAACTAATGACATGTCATGGATGGGTAGATACCTGTTTTATGTTTTGTTTAGTTTAGAGGCTTCTTTTTTTTTTTTTCCTCCAAAGCTCTATAAATTCTTTCTGTTTCCAAACCTTTTACTTACAGCTTTTAGACAAATGGCAGAGCAGAAGCCAGGGTTGCTTGGATCCTCTAGTAACCTCATCTCAACATGGGGAGTTGCAATTTAAAAAAAAAATTCCTTTCTGGCATTAAATACATTTTAGTAATGCCATATTATGGTAATTCAATAAGAAACAAGGTTTTTAATAAATCTGAGTTTTTTTAATGGACTTGATTAGATGTAACATTACAATCAAAATGTACTACAAAAACCTTCCAGTGTCATATTGAGTTCAACACTATATATATGCCTCTGTGTGTTTATATTAACTTACAATCTGTCATGAACAAAAGGTTTTTTGTTACTCCTTGGTCATTTATGTAAATGCCTCTCCAATATACTCAAGAGTTCTTGGGAATTTCAAACTGGATACATTTCAAGCTCAAATTACATTTCTCAGTTTATTTGTTAGACAACTATTTTGCATCCTTAGGAGATGGCATCTTGTGATCTGTGCGCTGGCACTCCCTTAAGTCCCAGCTGGAAGCAAAGCAATGTGTCTAATATTTAAACACAGTGAAGTGAGGCTTCTTAGAAGCTTATTGTCTCACTCCTGTGGGACTTGACAATTACTCTGTTGAGTCAGCCTAACGCAACGATTCCAAATGTCATTTAATAATGATCAAACGAGTTAAGTGGAAGTCAGCTCCATACAACATGAGTGTCAAACATTTACACAGTACAATCACGGCTCTTTCAGTAAAACAAACTTCATTTGCTACAGACTAATACTTCCCTCTCCATGGTGTCTATATTAAACCATGTGTAGGCACATTCTTGAATGGCTAACAATGGCTTGGAGATTGGCCAGTTGTCTCAGGTTTTCCCAACAGGCCATTGTATGTAGTTCTTGTGGCTTGCTACAAAGGAAGAGACCATAAGAAAGCATACAATTTAGGCTTTATTCTTATATTAATATATTTTTAAAAAATATAATTATAGATGATTTTAAGGAAACCTCTGGAGCTGAATCAAGAGTTTCTTCCTTACAGTTTTATTTAAGATGGTTTTGTGACAGATTTTTTGTCTATTAATAAGAACAATTTGAGTGTGATGTTGGTTTAATTTGCTTTATGGGGAATATACATTTGCCAGAAGATCAGAAGAAAGCCTCTGCTGAGTTTACATGTTCTTGTTAAGCTGTGTACAGACAGAGATTTGCAATCAATCCATGGCAAGGACCCACATGAAACAGGTAAAATAATTAACTTCCTTTTCCTGCTTACCACTGTCTCCTCAAAATTTGTACTTTTTAAGACACATTTAGCTTTAGACAGTGAAAGGAACTTAGTAGTGAAAATCGTTTTCTCTCTTGTTCCCCATTTTCTGAAGTGATGTGCATTCTATTCAGCAATTTCCCATTACTCTGCTGTCCTTCTCGCTTGCAGATCCTCTGTGTGCAGTGTCTGCCCTCTCCCTCTCTGTGTGGGAAAAGCACATTTCCCTGTGCCTGGCTGAGATCTCTTAACAGTTGACAAAGGCTGGTTCTTTATGCTGCAGCCCTAATTTTTTCTCCTCTAGCCTGAAAGCGCCTCTGGTTTTCCACAGGTGCCAGCCAAGATAAAATTACCTGTCTTTGGATGTCAGAAAGGCTACATGAATATCTACGTGATTCCTTAGCAACTAACTACACAGCAGTTCAACAACTTTAATTTTCAGAGTAATGAGGTTTTAGACAAATGTTTAACGTTTCCATTTATACATTCAGAGTGTTTTTTTCACACTGTGTTTGGAGCTGGAGTTAAGGGTCTGGCTGATGTACTGGCCTTCCGAGTCTGGCTTCCTAAAGTTTGGGTCTATGCTGAGTGGGTGTGTGAACACCTTCCCATGCCCTGGCAAATGCTCTCATCATGGTTTAATGTGGGATTGGCTGTGTTCCTGTGTGTAGGTCATAGAACACGCTGAGTTGGAAGGGACCGTGCTGGATCCTTGAGTCTACCTCCTGACCCTGTGCAGAACATCCCAAGAATCACTTCATGTGCCTGAGAGCATTGCCCATATGCTTTCTGAACTCAGACAGACTTTGTGCTGTGACCACTTGCATGGGGAACCTGTTCCAGTGCCCAACCACCCTCTGTCCTGAAATTGGTGAAAGGGACCTGCTGTGGCAGCTCAGGAGCTGAGAGAGAGACCTACTATGGGCTTTCTTGTCTCTCCCTGCTTCTAAAAGGCAAAACATGACACAAAGGCAACCTTGGTCCTGGATAGAGCTGCACTGGTGTGGCTCTGAGAGACAGCAAGCTTTAAGGAAACAAGGCCCCCGAAGCACCTGCTCTGCAGCTCTTACCATCCCTTGATAATTTTTAAAGCCTGGGTGACCATTACCTGTATATAAGAGTTGAATATGCAGTGTTCAGGAGGACTTACAAGTTTGAATCTGAGTCTCTTGGCCACAATCTACCTTTTTGGGGGAAGGAAAAAAATACAGGAATCTCCATTTGAAAATCTGATTTGACACAAAGTCCCTGCAAGGGCATGGTTAGGATTATATCTTGAGAGATGAATTTATTTAACCTAAGGGCAGCAAGAGAGGATTAGGTATTTTAATTCCCTTCTTTTCCCTAATGACAGCACAGAGTGCTGACACTTGCTTGGCTTGGGGAAGATGGCCTGTACACAAAGGTGATTAGACTGTGAGGTGAATTATTTTTAACACCTCCTACTGGAAACAAAGTGTTGTTTCACAGGACAAAGCATATTTTTCAGGAGGTATAATGGCACACCTATGAAATCAGAGGCACTGTCACTCAAGTGGGACATGCAGGCTTATGAAGTGGTCACACAGATAGGTCCCAAATTTTGCAATCTTCTCAAGACAGTGGGGTGATGACTTTCAGTGCTGTCACAAGTCAGATGACCTAACTGTATGGAAATCACATATCAGTAACTATTGTTGTGGTTTAACATTTCAGAATAGCCAGGTACTTAGCTAGAGTTAGCACCTCAAGATCAGTAGCAATCCAATTTTTAAAACATATTTGTCAGTTCAGTTTTCCCTGAGAAATTTTACATGACAGATGAATGTAGAGATGATGAGGCAAGAACTTGCTTTTAAGTTAGTAGATGTTTATTTCTGAGATGCCAATGCATTTCAGTATGTTTCAAAATTAAATGTGTAATTTTTAATTTTTTTTTCATTGTCATCCTTTCGTTTTTGTGCAACAGGTTAGTTTTTATTAAAAACATAAGGCCTGAATAGGGATACCCTCGTGGGCTCAGTCGTGTTCTCTCAACAAGCATATTTCCTATACAGACAACTGCTATTAAGTTTCTTTTTTTGTTTGTTTCTTTTTTTCTTTTATTTTTTTTTTTAATCAGTTATCATTTGCTTGAATTGTAAATCAGGAAGAAAAGAAATTTTGATTAATTTATTTGGTATTTAATCTTGAATTATTCACTTGAGGAATATATTATACAGAGGACCCCTAATATTTTTTTTTAAACCACAGCCTGACTTAAGTTCCAGGGGTAGGAAAAAATATTGAACAAAAACAATCACTACTGTCCCTTTTAGTTATCCCAGTATAATTTAATCTCTTTATGACTGTAGTCATGTGAATGTGAAAAATTATCAATTTCTTTAAAGCTAATTGTACTTTGATTTTTGTATTAGATTATGCTTTGTGATTTTCTTCCTGACACCAACAGAATGGGAATGTCCCACAGCATGGCTGCAGCCATGGCTTCCACATATTGTTGTAAGGAGACAGCTGTTGAGGGACTGGAGCCAGAGTCTTGCGGTGCTCTTCCACAGCCGCTCTTACTCTCCTCATGACAGTGTCGAACAAGGGCTCAGTGTCAGCTGATAGAGGATTTGCCTCAGACGGATCTTGGGAGAGATTGAACAGCAGTGGAGGGTCATGATGGCTTACACCATCCCCGAAACATGGACAAATTCCTCTTCTGAAGCAGGCCCCAGAGGCTTCTGGCTGAAATACTGGAGTAGTATAATGAGCTTTCCATACAGTGCCACCTGTCACAGAGGAATTTCAACATTTTAACAGCTTAACCTCATTAGGAGCTGGGGGGTGGTCCCTGAAAGGTTGTTTCATGTTTAAGTGATCGGCTTTGTTGTTCCAAGGGGAAGATTATCTCATGGTTGTTGCATACAGTGGAAAGGTGCTGTGGAAGCTGGCAGGGATTCAAATGTTTTTCGTGGCTCATGGGTACACCGCTGCTCCCTGGATACACATATACTCTGGGTATATGTGCAGTGTATGAATGCTTAGCCCAATATTTTCAGTACAGATGGAGTCTGCCCCTTTCTTGTTCCCCTCTAAAACTTTTCATGCCTGTTGGAGGGGGAGAAATGGAGAATGTAGTCCCCAATTTCTGTACATATTGATAGGTGGTTCTTCTTCTGGCTCTGTATGTCTGAGGGAAGAAGTACATTTAGGCAGAAACTGACCACAGCTTATTTCTCTGCTCATGTTCCAGCAAACTTTCAAAAAGGGTGGCAATTGCAGGCCTTTAAAACAGTAAAATCTGAAGTCCAACTTTTAAGTTAACACCAAGAAGGCAAGTAATTCACAGCTTTAGAGCTTGTACTTCATCAAGATCTTGTACTGACCCTGGGATAAGCACAGGTTTGTAACTTGTGGTGAAAAGGTGGTAAATTACTAGGACTAGAGCTGAATGCAGTTCATCGGGATATATCATTTCTCCCTCCTCCTTTTCCTCCTATTCTTTTCCCCACATTTAGAAAGCACTACACTGAACTCAGAGACAAGGATGTGCCTAGCAAGAAGACAGCAATTAGACACTATGTCTGAAAAAGCAGACAAGAAGAAAGGGGACATTCACCACTGGATGTCACTTCTGTGCTCAAAGCATTAAAGAGTTGACAACTGCATTGTTCCTACATGGAATTTTCTTTTTGGTTCAATGGAGTCAGCTGAACTGTTCTTCCTTTCTTCTCTTGTGTCTGGAGTTCTTTATGTCTGGAGCCTCCAGCTTTATTCTTCGCTCTCTCTCTTGTCACTCTGCTAGAACAATATTTTGTGAATAAGTAAAATTTTAAAGCTTTTTAAAAGGTAAATGGGAACAAATAATAGATAATAAGTTTTAGGTAATATCGTAGATTAAAATATCCATTTTCTGGCTAGTTGGCTGGCTCTGTGCCTCTTTATTTTCACCATAGAGTTTCCACATCCTGTTTCTGCCCTTTTATGGAGGAATGCTGTCTCAATGACCAGCATCAATGTTTCAATTCTGAAATGTTCTGGTGTAAGAAAATGAAGATGAATGTTAGATATCTCATTTTCTGAAATGGTGAAAGAAAGGATAAAGAATGCTTTCTGAAACAAAAATGGTTAGAATATAGTGGTGATATTGCCAAGGTTGTGAGTTCAATCTCCAGATGGGTCATTTTCTTAAGAGTTGGACTTAATCTTTATGGGCCCTTTCCAGCTCAGAATATAATCAATCTGCAAATAGAGACAAAATTTTTCAACTTTCTGACAGCTTACTAGGGCAGAGAGATATTCCTTAGGTCTGTCTGAGTATCTGCTTTGCTGCTGGCTAGATGTGCTCTGCATTCTCAAGGTTGTCTCTGTCTTGTTACTAAAATAACGTTTGTCTTGTGACAGAAGTGCAAGCATCCTCTGTGATATCAATGTGCCCAGAGCATGGGATTTATGTCTTCTTATGTCTGTTGGTCAGGCAGCATAAGATATTTTTTACAAGGAGTTAAGTAAGCCCTTCCCCAGACATGCATTTTTTTCTGAGTATCTAGCTCTAGTTGGAGTGCTCTTGTTAATATTGCTAAAATAACCATTTATTTTATGAGATGGACAGATGGACTTATCTAGGAATTTGTGATCAGTGTTCAGAATAAACTCAATTAAATAGTCATTCTTTTACATAAATAATTGAGCTGAATTCTTTGTAATTAATACACTGTATGGCAATTTGGAGTAGTGAGTGTAGAATGTCTGGGGAAAATTGTTCTGATTCTGCTGAATTTTATCATTCACTTTTCACAGCTGTAAATAATTCCTGGAGTTGCAGAGTGAGAGACAGACAAGTCCTTTTTAGTTCACTGTGAAGGATAGAGTGAGGCTGATTTTAATTAACCTGTGTGGATGAGCTGAGTACGGAAGGATAAAAGAAAAAAAAAAAAAAAAGTGGTAGAAATCAGTGCTGACAAAAGCAGTGGGGGTTTAATTTATCTCCAAGAGTCAAAGAGCAATATACAATTTGCTACTGAAGTAAGTCTGACAGAATCTGAGGGGTGGTGCATGAGCATGTTAGGGCAGCATGTTAATTTAGTATATCCAAGGAAAAGGAAACCTGCTCCTTCAATCCAAGTATGTCTCAAACCCATCTTGTAACAATCAATCAGTTTAATGAGCAGAAAGAAATGGACTGCCGCTAATAGGACTTATGGTGCAGAGGTAAAGCAAAGGACTCTTTAACATATAAACAAAGGAGGATTCTTCTGGCTCCAGTGAAGGCTTTAAAGGATAGGTCCTTCTCGGGTGACATCAAGACACAATGGCTTCTTATCTAGGCTGATCAAGAGGCAGACATTAACAGATAATAAATATGTAAAGTGAGTTTGACATACTTGTAAATGAACTAAAAGAGACACTGTCTGCCAGCCCAATCAGAAAAAATTGCACTTGGAGCAAAGAATCAAAATTTTTGGCCTGGCTGAAAGCTGAGCTACATATTTGATTAGCTGGTCTTTCATATGCAGAACATGGCATTGTTTCCAGGCCCCTTGCCATAAACAGTTTGATGGGAAAAACTGTAGAAAGGCATGTATAAGAACTCTGATGTGCACATGGCTTCATAGGAATATGAAATGCCATGAAATCCACCTTGTATCTAACATGTTGTATGCATAGCTACGTAAGTGGAACTTATACAGCTTACAAGAACAAGCAAAGTAATTTAGGTAAGGAAAAAATCAGGAGAATCTGAAAAGCAATTCTTCAAATGCTCCATTTGATTAGAGTATGAATTTAGCCTCTCTCTAAGGAAATGTGACATGACTCTTCCAGCAGGAATATTATTCAGGAATTTGGGCAGTCAGATGCAGACTTCTCTGCCCAGTGACTGTGTTCACAAAAATTGGTGTGCATTACAGCAAAAAAAAAGAGAGATCTCTAAGAAGAAGAGATTCTCCTAAGAAGATTCACTAAGAGAATCTTTTAAGAGATTCACTAAGAAGTGAGAGATTCTTGAAGCTCTACTTCCCAGGAAGCAAACCCCTTTATCTCAGGTAAGGAAGGACAACTAACAATGAGGCCTTGCAGAAGAACTGAATGAGACAATAGATGCATAACACTGTATATAGTGTGTGTGTGTATATATATATATATAGTATATCCACTATGTGTATATACGTGTATATGTACATTTTAACATTTAATTCTGCTGGAAGCTAGAGGACATTGCCACATTTCTGACCTGCAGGAGGGGGAAGTTTATACTCACTGTCCTTCTGGTGCCAGCGCACTGCATGCAGAAACACACCACAGTAGTGGAACAGAAACTCGTGCCTTGAGTGCTGCTCTGTGCCTTGCAGCAGGGGCAGCAAGGTGTGCCCATCCACGGCCCTGATGGAGAGGACAAGAGTCACCAGACAACTTAAGAATTTTAAGTCTGCAGCGAAAGCATGTAAAGTATTCACTCTAGGTGTACAGCATTAAGATTTCAAGTGTCATCACTAAACCAAATTACTGTTTAGCTAATGAGCCCTGAGATTTTTAATTGGGTGAATGTGTGGAGACCAGTAATTAGCAGTTACTAGAAGTTTTTGCATTTACATCTAGTTCAAACATCCTGCCTGGGGAAATCAGACACCATTACTGTCATTTTTTCTGAAGTGATAACAATAGTGAAGGCATGGTTCACAGATTTTAATTTTGCCACCTGAAATGAAAATCGCTGACAGCTCTGTGAGCTCCAGGCTTTGTAAAAATAAATAAAGAAACACCAATCCACTTACTGAATTGCCTAGCAATTCAGCTATTATTTGGGTTGTAACTGGGTTTAGTTACAATCTAGCAGTATTTCTATGCTTTTTGCTGAAGTGGCTTAGTCACCCACACTCTCTCATGTCCTTTAGAGAAGTCTGGCTATTTTTTAATCATCCTAGTGTCCTAAACAAACCAAATTGCTATTCAGAGATAGGAGAACTGAGTTTGCTAAATGACCCTTGATAAAACATGTGTTGGGATTTTTTGCCTTTTTCACATAAGCAGACAAGATGGGGGAAGCTCTGCAGAAAGAAAGCTAGAGAATTGACTGCTTTAGAAAAAAAGAATTTAACGTGTGGCTGTTAGGATGCATGACACATTCAGCTTCTGTCTAAATACAGAGAAAAAATATGGTTTATGAATCCATGTCTGTACCTGTCCTGAGGTACTTCCCCTCCAGCCAGTTGAACTACTGTAGGATAAATGTCCATAAGGCTTGTAGGTTCATCAATAACTATGCCTGCAGGTAACACTCCTGGCCATCTAACTATACCTGGAACACGGATTCCTCCTTCCCATCCTCCCATTCCTTTTCCACCTGTTATAGAAGGGGTCCAAAAGAAAAAAAAAAAAAGTAGAAGAAAACAGATGTTTATTGTGCACATATATGAAAAAGTTTCATAACTTTTATAGAATATTTCATGCACCTTTAGTGAAAGCATACTAAATGCACAAAACAGTAGACTGTCATTCAGTAGTGGTTCTTCTCATTATTTGTATGTATGGCTTATTTATCTGTTTTTAATACGCAGAGTGAGTTTTATAGATATTTATTAATTAAGCTTTTTTTTTNGGGGGTTTTTTTGGTTTTTTTTTTTTTTTTTTTTTTTTTTTTTTTTTTTTTTTTAATCTTGCTAGTTTGTCTCACTGGGATATCCCCTGTTCTTCTGTATGTGGACATAACTAATTATGCCTATTATTGATATCTAAATCGATATTGTATCCCCTCTTGCCTTTTCTCTAAGCTAGCATGATTTCATCATTGGCCTCTCATCCTGAACTCTCTAATTGCAGTTTTCTTTCCCCTCTTGGCTCTCCTATTACTAATATACATATGTTCAGCTAGTGGAAGTTAATTCCTTAATCATTAAGATTCAGATTACTGGCATGGAATTTTCACGTCAAGAACTAAAGGTTAATTTTACATTTAGGACTGTGTATGAGTGGATCCTAGTTGTATCAAACATTGCTTGTGTGGCTCATCAAGTAACTTAGAACTAGACATTGTGTACTGTGATGCTGAGCAAGGTCAACGTGCACATGACTCTTCGTCTGTAGGGAAACACGTGATGGATGCAGCTGACTTCATTATACAGTAAGTGCCAAGCTGCCCAAAGATGTCACACGGGTTTTCAGAGCTTAGTAATCTGGAGGAAACACACATAAGAGATACCATAGATCTCAATTTCCATAGAGCTTTTGTCACTGTGTTGTAAGCCAGTCAGAGAGAGTCAAGGATAAACTTCTATAGGATGGGTGAGAAACTGGAGAACTATAGTACAAAAAAAATAGATATCATGATATCTGCTAGTGTTGACACAGATAATCAGTAGAGAGGAACCTTTTGAAATTCAACAAAGGCAAATGCAGGGTCCTGTATCTTGGGAAGAATAACCCCCATTACAGGCTGGGGTCGACCTGCTGGAAAGCAGCTCTCCAGAGAAGGATTTGAGTGTCCTGGTGGAACAACAAACTCCCCATGAGCCAGCAGTGCCCTTGGGGTCAAGAAGGCCAAGGGCATCCTGGTGTGCATGAGGTAGAGCATTGCCAGCAGCTTGAGGGAAGTGGTCCTGCTCCTCTTCTCAGCCCCAGCCCTGTAAATAACAGATGCCCTGACTTTGTTTCAGCCCTAAAATCCAAGATTATAATCCCATCATATAGTTTATGAAATATAGTCTGTCTGGATAATTTTTTTTATATTACTCTTTTTTTAAGAGGAAGTACAAACTGTACAAACTACTAAAATTTTACCTTTATATATCCCATTCCATCCACCCAACTGAGAATTTCCCCTATGAGCCTCTAAGAATCCTCCATGATCAGATGCAAAATAAATAAATGTGGTATTCTTCAAATCCTCTTTGTCAATAACATTCAGAAGCCTGCCTATAAACAAAGCAAAACATAATTACATCAGCAGATGCAGTCATATTTTTTAGTCTTGGTTCCACATTCAGTGAAGACTGAGTCTTTCCATTTGCCTGAATGAACCCTGTTATGATCTACCACGTCCAATTCAAAGAGACCCCGACAAATGAGAGAGATGGGCAATCACCAGCCTGGTGAAGTTAAACAAGGGGAAGAGCTGGACTCCCTCTGCACCTGAGAGAAAGAAATTCTTTTAATGTGTGTACACTGGGGAAGGAGATGCTGGAAAGCAACACTGCATAAAGGGACCTGGGGGACCCAACTGGTGGCAAGTTGGACATGAGTCAGCAGCGCCCTGGCAGCCAGGAGGGCCAACCAGCACAGCATGGCCAGCCATGCAAGGGAGGGGAGGGGAGTGGCCTGCTCTGCACTGGGGCAGCCTCACCTCGAGTGCTGGGGGCAGTTTTGGGAGCCACAATACAAGAAAGGTATAAAGCCATTAGAGAGCATTCAAAGGAGGGCTATGAGGATGATGAAGGGCCTTGAGCCTTATGAGGAATGGCTGGGGTCACTTGATCTGTTTAGCCTGGAGACAAGGAGACTGAGGGGAGACCTCTTTGGAGTTTTCAACATCTTTATGAGGGAATAATGTGGAGGCAGACTCTGATCTCTTTGCTCTCAGGACTAGTGACAGGATTTGAGGAAATTGCATGAAGTTGTGTCCAGGGAGATTTAGGTAAGATATCAGGAAAAAAGTTTTCCTCCCAGAGGTGTGGGACACTGGACCAAGCTCTGTAACAAAATGGTCACACCATCAGCATGACAGAGTTAATGGAATGTTTGGACAGTACTCTCGGGCACACGCTGTCATTCCTGGGGTGTCCTCCACAAGGAGTTGGACTTTGACTATCCTGTTTGGTCCCTTCCAGTTCAGCATATTCTGTGATTCTAGCAAAGAGCAAGAGCCAAATAGAAAGCTGATGAATGTTTATAACATTTGTTTCTGGTGTCTATAAAAACAGTAAAATAAAATAAAAAATAATATCAATTGGAAAATAAATGAGGGATAATTTTATTCAAGCTACTCAAAATACTCTGTCAGCTTTGTTCTATAGATCCTGCATCATTGTCTTCAGTATGCAGAATTTTCTTCACTATCTAGCTGCAAACATCTTGAAAAGCATAAATAATGGTGCTGCTCTGATTATTGACCATAGAAAATTGCTGTGTCTCACCAGGAACTGAACAAGGACTCTGAGACTAGCCTGTATATTATCAATCAAAATAATTTCCTTATGTCAGCAGTAAAAACTTCAGACTGTAATTCAAACCCAATTTCATAATGAACGTTTCTGTACTGATCCCATCAAATGTTTATATAGAATGTGTTTTATATTCAATTAGTTGTCTTCATTATCTTCTGCATCCAATATATTTGCCAAGAACAGCTTCCATACCGATAGAAGCAGCAGCAAAAGCTGAA
Organism: Regulus satrapa; assembly: GCA_013396955.1. Taxonomy (NCBI): domain Eukaryota; kingdom Metazoa; phylum Chordata; class Aves; order Passeriformes; family Regulidae; genus Regulus; species Regulus satrapa. The sequence goes on along the minus strand of VWZN01004544.1, from coordinate 137,549 downwards.
CCACGCAAGGAAAAAGCACAAGCCAGTGATCACCACTTTTGCTTAATCTCTTTTCCTGTTCTTGGTGAAACTAGTTATTGACTTCACCAAACACAAAAATTGTTTCAATTGAGTCTAGGAATTAGACCCCAAATCAAGAGCTATCCAACCCTGGAGTTTCGTCCCCACTAGCTGCTATCCTGTTTCAACTACATGCTCTTTATATCTTGACTTGTGCTGTCCAGCTCTGCCTACAGAGCCTGTGTGTGAAGGTGGTTGGTGCCAAGAGAGCAAAGAGGAACATGGATGAGTCTTCTGGTTCAACTGGATCTTGCAGGAGGTTTCAGCCTGTCCATTGAAAGCAATCAGGTTCCTTTCAAATTACGATTTTGTAAACATGGCTACTGGGGAGGGGGAAAGTTCAGGGATTGAATTGGGGCCTTGACAGGTGGCAATTACTTTGTCAATAGAGCCTTCATCTTTGGCAAAATACAAACAATAGCCATCTCTCTCTCCCTCTCATTGAAAAGAAAAAACAAAGGAAAGATCAAGTTTTTAAATCAAATGGAACCAATCAGAAATTTAACCTGATTGGTGCTCAAGAGCCTAGATTACAACCTAAGTGTGTCTTCACTGACTTCACACAATTTATTTAGTGAAACTCCATAACTTTCTAACTTGAACTTTTGGATGAAGAGGGTTCTGAATTTTTTTTTTTTTGTTCTAATAAAAATGAATAAGTACACAAAACAAGCATCATATAACATAATATTCAGCAGCAACTCTACATCTTCTAAGATCAGAGCTGGAAAAATATCATACATTTTGATTAACAATATGATCAGGGACCCATTTGGCTATTTTGACTGATTAACACTTCAGTATAGAAGCATGTCATTTAAAAAAATATAAAGAACAAATCCTTACACAGAAAGTTAAAGCATTCATCTTAAAAAAAAAAAAAAAGAAAAAAAGAAAAAAGGTATTGTATGGTTATGGTACAGCAATCTCTGAAACCAACTGTATAACCAAGGTGAGTTCACTGATTTTTACATATGCCAAAAGGGAGTTTGGTGATCACCCCTTTAATGTATTTTCCCAATCCAAGTAAATGAATTTTCTTCAAAATCAACACATACCCACTATCCAGTCCATCTCCTCTACGTTATCTCCATACAGGCCATGCCTACTTCTTCCCTGAAACTTCTCTGTGGTAATGAGAGGGGTGTGAACATGTAAAAGGGAAACAAAGAGAAGAAACGGTCTGTGCTTGTTTCTGAAATGAAAGGAAACAACAGTCATTTCAAACTGTCACTCAACCCAAAATATAACAGTGGTATTGCAGCTACTCTCTCAATTTATATTATATTGTTGTGATCTAAACAGTTTTTTATTTTGACATCTTTTCAGCTTTGAGGTTTTGGGAGACAGGGGATTAAAACATACACCTCAAAGATGTTTTTTTCTATGTAAAGACCAAAACAGTAATGGGTCCTTTCTTTTTCCATTTCCAAATTAGATCTGTGCAGAACATTACTTAAATAACTAGAAGAGGTCATAGCCAAAAGACTGACATATTCTTTGAAGCAAGGAGAACAGGACTCAAACTTAAATATGGATGTGCATCACTGAGCATCTGAGGTGTCCTAATGGAAGAGGCAGACATCACCCACAGTGAAACCGTATTGCTTCAACATCAAGCAAGATAGGATATTCTAGGAACCTATGCTCAAAGGTTTTGAGAAGGAATTTATATTATCTCAAGTTTCCTTTGAAAAACAAACACACACCCCTAAATCCTGACAGAAATACGAATATGCCCAGATTTAACACACAAATACTTTTAAAGACTTAGCAGTTTTGTCAATTCCAATTAAGGTTACTGATACTAAATGAAGGACACCTCTGGGAAAAACAATGAACAAAAAACAACAACAACAAAAAACCCTGAAACAAAACTCACTATCATTCTCCTGTTTGTAAAACACTAACTTCATATGACACTTTCTATGACAATTTATTCACAATCATAAGATAATTTTTCTGTTCCTACTGGCAGAAGGCACAGTATTTGACCAGGACCCCTTTTAATCACTTGTTCCCCCCTTCTGCTCCTCACCTCTGCTGATTACCTTTCAATGAATGCAACTGCCTCCTTCAGCATATTAGTAGTAGTTTTTTGTAGGTTCATCGGTTGTTCAGTGATATCATGATTTCTCATCAGGATACAGTTCCAGTACTTGGTGAAACCATAGCTGGAGAACCAGGAGATGAAATGAAGTAGACCACAGATGACCAGACAGAGGATTATTTTCCATTTTACTGGGAATAAATTTGCAAGTTTTCCAATCACAAGAGTAAATACTGCAAGGATGATCATCTGAGTATAAAACCAATATGTATCTTGCAAAGACTTGGCCAGTTCAGGGTCATCTGTACCTTGACACTCATTCACAAGAGTAAAAGGCATGCCATAAAAATAATCAAAACCATGATTTAAAGGATGGTGGCAGTGATCATCGTGAGTTTTGCAGTTCACACCCATATGCCACTTCCCTGCAAATAAAAAACAAATACCTTAAATCCTATATTAGGATGTGCCTGCCTTTATTTCCCAGTTAATGCTCAGGGAAGGTGTGGAATGAGGACAGACTCAGGGAACAGTACTGTACCCTCCCTTCAGATACTGACAGACACTGATGAGGGTCCCTCTCAGCCATCTCTTCTCAAGGCTGACCAGGCCTATCTCCCTCAGCCTTTCCTCATAAGAGAGATGCTTCAGTCCACTAATTATCTTCACTATTGATGAATAAGATCAACAATACTGGGCTCAGTGCTGACCCTTGGGGACAGCACTGGTGACAACTAGACCCTGTGCCACTGATTAGAGCCCTCTGGGATCAGCTGTTCAGCCAGTTATCAACGCACTTCCCTGTCCACTCATCCAGTCCACACTTCCTGAGTTTGCCTATGATGATGTTGTGAGAGACAGTTTCAAAAACCTTGCTGAAGTCAACATCATTAAGACCACTGTGCTGAAATTGACATTTCTCGGTGCCAACTGGCAGATGACACTTTTCTGTTCTAATACATCAGCGAATATCTCTGTTGGTTCATCCTAAAGCAATCTGTACTGGGCAAACAAGATTCTTTCCTTTGCATTTACTTCAATTTGCAATGTGTATTTATGTATTACATACACCTCATCTTGGATTTACCAGATATGCTGTGCTCACATGGGACTTGAGGACAGTGTTCTAAAAACACTGCTGATTTTGGAAATTATGCATACAAGAAAAATCTATTTTAACTAGATTGGAAATTTTGACAAAATAATGTATTTACAGAAGTAATCTATGATAGTTATTAGAATAACAAACAATGAAAAGTCAACAACTTCTTTTGTCTCATACCTACAAGTCCTGTAGCATAACCTTGCTGGTTGAGTATTCTGGCAAAAGTAGTTTCATTTGGTGGGAGCCCCCCCGAGCCACCATTCCAGAAAAGAACCTGCCTTTGAGTGCTGGATGCCATGCCTAGAGAGGAGTAATAGTCTTTAAAATAAAAAAAGCCAGATTTCCGGATTGTGCTTTTTAATGAATAGGATTCAGTTGCCTAAGCCTAGTGCCTATTTATAAATAATTTCCTATGCCCTAGGATATTTTGCTTGACCTCTGAAATGATCCCTTTTCCAAGTTCCATGTCATCATATGCTAGTCCAATGCAGATGCCTCAGCTATGCTGGAGTGCCCACAAATGCAGGCAGGAAGACACCGACATTTAGACATTAGGCAACTTCTTACAATCAAAGTTCTATCAAAATGTGATGTTAAAAACAAACCAAACCAAACCAACAAACAAATAAGTTTTATCTAGAACAAACGGTTTACAGGGTGAAAGGAACACACTTCTGAAATCTGCACCCGATGATTACATTTCTCTTTAAGCAAGTCAGAATCACATCAGAAGCTACACTGATTATTACTGTTATATACAGTGGCTGAAGTCTTCTGTCATAAACTTACATTAAGCATATCTGTCTTAAAACAGAATTGCTTAAAACTGTTGTACAGTCCAACACATTTCACTGTGAAAAGATGCGTCAGGATATTAAAAAACAAACAAAAAAACCCCCCAAAAACCTACTGCCACATACAATATCACACAATTTTCTTCTTTCTTTTTCTATCTCTGGGTGCTTTGGATTTTCATCCATTTCTCTGTTGTCATTTAGCCACACAATGTGTTTTATATGGGGATTTTCACATAGAAATCAATCATTAGTCATCTCTAATTTTTGCCCATTTCACTGAGACTCCAAATCCCAAGATAAACTGCTATTTAACATGGTTTATATAAGGGGATTTTTAATATCAGCACTGACTAGACTAACTGCAGCAAGCCATTGGAGAGAGACCCAACCTGATCTGATAGCGTATCTGCCAGTCAGGAAAGCAGCTCTGCTTGGAGTACAGACAGCTGCTGCAGCAATGTGCTGAGTAAGTCTCACTCCATCCTTTGCCAGGCCATCAATGTTAGGAGTCCTAAAGAGAAAAATCCCATCTCGGATAAAAACATATTACACAAAAAATCATGGCATACTGCTCCTCCTAGTTTTGTTGAGCTTATCACCATCAAATTTACAAAAATCTGTTTTACCTACAATTCAGCTAGAAAAGTTCTGGTTTTTATGTGTATTTTTGAGATATCTTGACTCCTTAAGAAATAAATTTTCCATTGGTATATATTTTTTAAAATAACTAAAAAAAGGGGGAGGTTGGGAAAGACAAGGTATCTCCACTATGTCCAAACCCAAAATCCCATGAGGAGCATAGGGAGCAAGAGTGTGTTCAAACACAACATCCAAGACAAGAATAGGCTAGAACAAAGATAGAATGAGAGAATGATGTATCTATATACAGATTGATACCTGCACTAGGGATAAATATATTGCATAGACTGACCTGTCATTCATAATTTGTCTAGTAGAGTTGTTAACTGATAGAAAATTCTAATCCCATTCCTTGATATTTCAACCCTAGAATTATGGAAATGTATGTATTATAGTCATGCCTAACAAGTGCAGCTCACAGACACATTTACAAAGTTCTAAGATCCGCAAAGTTTCTCAAAGATGCCTGTATAATCATGACTCCAGCAGGAATGACTGTAAAACATGCATTTTGTGCACAGTTTGAAAAGAAGTGTATCTGGATAAAGTAATAAATTAATAAGGAATTTCAATGCTAAGTATCATCAATAGTTGTTTTCAATAAAGTTTACCAGGAAGGAATGACTTGTTTCATACCTTATTGTATCATTGCCATAGCAACCCACATCTCCAATACCAAGATCATCAGCCAGTATCAGTAAAATATTAGGTTTTGAAGGATTTGATACACAGGTTCTTGGAAACAGGCATAAAATTAACCAAATGTTTAGGTAGCTCCTAAAATCAAAAGTAAAGAGGTAGCATTATGGGGAGGGGATGTTTTACAGATACAAGACTTTAAACCACTATTCCTAAAATTTTATGGGGACTCAGTATTAGTGCAAACAGCAATCGAAGAGTGCCAGCAGATGGAGCTCCTGAATATGTATGGAAGTCCTTCAGTTTTATATTAGTATAATTCTCTGGGGTTATTATTATTATTACTGTTATTTAACATGGGAATTTTGTGTCTGCATTTCTTTATTGACATTTGCACTGATCTCTGAGGATGTTCCCAGTAGAATGAGTGGCTGGATGATTACATGTGTCCCGAGGCACCTCCTGTGTGGAGCTGTAGTATGCTCCTGTTAAAGCCCCTGGAATGAGTGGGACAGGAGCACAAAGGTGATTGTGTGAAATCATGCTGGTCACGATGGCAATGGCTCAATTGTGGCATTTACTGCACCCCCTGCTACACTCAGTGTCTGGAAAGTGCTCCTTAAGCCATGGGACCACCTGCAAAATCAAGGTACAGTGAAAGGCTTAAACTTGATTTTCTCCCTAGGAGACCCAAAGAAAATCTCTGCAATTGGAAGCTTACAGAGGCTCACCTGAAGTAAAATACATATGCTAGAACACATCTTCTGACTGCTAGTTTATTAGTAGATGCTAAATTAGTTCTTTAGTAGGTACTACAATACAGTAAATGTATAGTAAGTGTACTATATTGTATACTATATATACATGTCTTATGAGAGTAGGTGTTGAAATATAAATAGAGCCAAACCTGTACTGGCTGCTATTAGATCCTCATTGAATTGGGATGATGGTAGCAGGGAAAATGTGAGATTATCTATTTACATTTTCTTAGGCACAACACCTAAAATCTAAGGAAAAGCCTCAGTGAATTTCTTTCTTACCACTGTATTCCCAGGTAAACTTCATCATTTTCTGTTTCATGAAACAGCTGCATAGTTGATTGTATAAATTCTGATGAAAAAGGAAAAGAAAGTAATCTGAACCCAGAAGTTCTGGTGATTTTGCATGCAGTTTTGCAAGGTCTGGCCTGTTTCCAGCTGCTGCTAACTCCAGGGGAACTTGTGAGAATTTTGAAAAAAAGGCAAAATGGTAATGGCTTTTAAAAAGTGCTAGAGGTACCTATTACCCAATATATTCACAGAAAGGTTGGCATTCACTGAAAGAAACATTTTCACCATTTTACAAATGAAGCAAAACTATTATCTCACTTTTTACTTAACCTCAGATTAACTTTAAGGAAAATAATCTAACCTGTACTGTGAGTTTATAAACTACAAAAAAAAAAAAAAAAAATCAAATAAAAGCCATCTAAGAAACAAATATTGTCACTGTTATTCTTCAGAAAGAGGCTGTATCTGTATTGTTCTTTGGTTTAGATGCCATCTAGTACATTCAAGAAAGTGTTTCTACCTGAATTGTTACTAAAAATTTCTAGAAACACAAACACCTTTATGATTATTTCCTTAAAGGACTCTGAAGATTAATGCCATTTTTAAATTTAGCAAGCCAGTTTTTCTACCTGCCAACTCTCTGAAATCAACACAGACTTTAAAAAATCTAGAAATAATCTTTTAGTTTGTTAGATATTTATTTTTGTCTGGCATAGCAAATTTTATGAGTGCAAATTATTTTCTCTGCTTGCTGAAATAGAGTCACTTTGGAAAAAGAATGGCTTGGGAAACACACTCCTTTTCCCCATGAATGGCCTGAGAGATCTACAGATAATGTTGCACTGGAATTGTGCACAGTCCTGCAGAAGTACATGGTAAACTGGCTCCAGTGGGGACTGCTCAGCTTTGTGGGGTACACTGAGCTAAATCAGAGATGCCATTCTTTCCATCACTGAGAAGAGAGAAAAAAATTGGAGATATCCCATCCATGCAATACTCCTACTTTTCCACACTGCTTTCTATTTTAAAACTGTGCAAGAACAAAGATGTTGTTGGCTGTACTGAGGAACAGATTAAAAGTAATAAGAACACTTACTTTCTATACCAACTCAAGAGATGTTTGTAAACACAGAGTCACTTCTATGCACAGAGATCTGAAAAGTTCTATCTCGACTAATGAAAGACATGGGGTTTTTCCTCCAAAAATGAAAATACAGCATTTTCTGAGAGCTGTTTTTCTGCCTTTTTAGTACACAAGAGTTTACCTATGGAATGTCTGAGGAATACTAAACTGCTCAGAGCAGAGTAAAATCCTGCCTTATGCATTTCAGAGGATGAACCGCAAGACAAAAATTTGCAGATACTATTATTCAGGAAAACACTTTCAAAAGAGTCAGAATTTGGGGCCCATTGATGATATTTCCAAGCAACATATAGAATTTTGTTTGGTTGTTGCTGAGACAAATAAGGGAAATTTTAAAAACCTAAAAAAGCCCCAAACCCCATCATCACCAAAACAAGCAAACAAATAAATCCCCCAGCAAAACAAAAAAAGCCCTCAAGCAAACAACAAAACCCCCAAGAACAATAACAAAACAACAAAAACCCTCAACAAACCTGATCACTGTTAGTTATGGATGTTTCTACAGTGTTGATATTTCCCTTTGCTGTCAGAAGGATCCTGAAAGGCAGTACTGAAAGCTGATCTTCCCTGCCCAGTGGGTCAGTTGGAGATTCATGGGAAGGCAGCAAAGTCTCCCTGACTCAATGCAGTGGCTGTTTGAAGCAAGACCTTACTGTGAATGCAGATGCCAGGACCCCAACATCAAAAAAGCAGGCTGTATTAATATGAAGCAAAGACCTTGCTACTAGGACCTCAAATCCCTTTGAGATGGCAGTGTAGTGGTGCTTCACTGTCACAGCCTGGATGCAGCTCCCCAGGGAACTCTGACCCATAGGACAGAGCTGCAGCAAGTGCCTGAAGCCGTTAATCTGTGACAACAAAGAATGGCTCTGGTCATCAGCTATAACAGCAATACCTTCATGGTGCTTTAACAACAGGCAGAGTTCTGCCTTCCCAACCACTGTCAGGCAGCACTACACTTAAAGAGCTTGTGGCACATGATTAAGCCAAAACTATCACAATTAAAATCTTCAGTCTGCAGCAAGTAGCTGAGTATCAGCCCTTGTGAGCTGCATTGGAGCAAAAGGACCAGATATTTCTGAACATCTAAGAAAGCCCTTGACTTCCCAGGATGTTGATCAGCTTTCCAAGATCATACAACAGCTCTACTGTCTTTCACATTTTCCCCACAGGCTCTTGAATCACAGCCAGCTGGTCATAGCAGGCACATCAGTGTTTAGACTGAAATTTATGTAGAGTCGCTCAGAAAAACTACAAGCTTGGACTGAGGCGTACAGGTGGTATTAAAAAGATCTAAACATCATTGGATGTGGCACTGTCTGATTTACTGCAGGCCATTTTAGGAGCACTTCTCTTACTGAAGGACTACAAGAGTGACCACACTCACTAAAAAAACCACCACAATTTAAATATGCATATGCACATTTCTCTGTTAGGCTTTGATTTCTTCTGAAAGCAGAGTTCTCACTGACAGCACTAGGATGTGATGAACCCACTACTGGGCCCTAGGGCTTGTCCAGTTTCCTTAGCTGTTAAATGAGAAAACCCAGCTTAATTTATAAATCTAACAGAAGCCGCTAAAAATCAGCAATCTCTTACAGAAATGCAAGAATACATCAGATAGTAATTCCCTGTAAGACAGTAAGCCACAATAAAATGATCATCAGGACTAATAAAAAAGACCAACCCCTTTTAACAACTTGGAAAACAAACCCTCTTGTCAGTTATTCTTGTTCCAAAATCCCTCTTGTTCCTGGAGGTGCTGAGAAGTCCTGATCCTCTAAAAGGTGTGTGGGTGAAGGCAGGCAGGAACTCCCTCCTGTTCTTCTTGGTCTCCCTTCCCCCCCTCTCCAGCATGGACACACTGGGATCCCTGCCAGCCTCAGCCAGTTAACTGGAACAGCCATCAAATGGGAACAGCTATGCAGGTTTTGCATGAATTCCAGGCAGAGTACAAAGTCCTTACTGTTGAAATACTAGCACAGCATGGCTACTGTCTCTTCCAGATTCCCTAACCAGTTAATTGTGAGAAAATTTGTATAAAGTCTGTCCCTACTACATTTTAGGGCTTCAGAAGAGATGCTATAAATAATAACAGGATATGCTACAAATGGTTTTGTTTCTCCCACACAGCTTTTCCAGCCTCCCAGATGAGATAAAAGGACTAGCTTGTCCTCCTTTTCTTCTGTCATGTTGTTTTTCTGTTTCCATTTCATTTTGTAGAAAGGCAGGCATACTTGTGCTGAAGATGTGTTTGTTTGTAGTGTTTACTATTCATCCCGTTCTTTCATATCAGGTGTAATACATTTTACAATTCAGAAGGGAGCCTCATTTTTTTGCTGACATTTTGGTTCTCTGTGACACTTGAATACAGCAATTGCAGAATTTAAGACTGTGTTCTAGAGAAATCAGTAGGAGTTAGGGAGATGGAATGATGAAGCAGCTAAAACTATCAGATTCAGATAATCCAGTGGCTGGGGTAACCAGAGTTGGAGACAGTTTTTTATTTTTTTACCTCCTTGCACTTATAACTATATTCGGTTATTTTTATATTGTTATATTAGCCACTTTTATTCATGTCTCTTTGATTATAATTCTTATTTTGTATGACTGCTTAAAAGCCTGTGCTGCTTCTGGTGCAAAATCTTGAAAAAATGTATTTCTCAAAAACTACATCATACATTGGGAATGGCAGATTTTTGAAAACTGTGAATAACAAAAGTATTAACTTTCACTGTCTTTCAACCAAATTATGACTAAACTTTCCTTTGACTATTTACATCTTTCTCACCATCTATTCACTACTGAAGATGGGCCCATGCTGCTGTTGGTATGACTTAAAA
>VWZN01004544.1:99346-121142 GCA_013396955.1 Regulus satrapa | reverse complement strand
TTTTTTTTTTTTTTTTTAACAAAACTAAACAACCCAACCAAAAAGGAAAAAAAACCAAAAAAAAACAAAAACCAAAAAAAACCCCCAAAACACCAAACCCGCAAACAACGCCAATAAGTCTTTTACTTATTCCATGCTCAGTCACTGCAGGAGCTTTGTTGTCACTTCACCTCAGGCTTTCTGATCTCTGCTTCCAAGGAGCGGGGTTATCAAAACCGCAGTTCATATCAGAGCAATTGGCAGCTGTCGGTCTCGTTTAAAAAAGTGAGCAGAGGCGTTTACTTCATCCTGCCTGCTGCAGGGGAGGGCTTCCCTGCCTTGCCCGGTAACACGTGTTGAGTAAGGAAGAATTGTTCTAAAGCAGGTGCTGGAAATGCAGCTGCTGTTGCTGCCTAGGCAAAGAGAAGGGCTCGAGCAGCAGCTGGGGGCAAGCTCGTAAATCTCAGGCAGTGACAGTGTCGGCTGCAGCGGCGCACCGTGCGGAGAACCAGCCTGTGGATGGAAGTGGAAGAGCCGCACCTAATGCAGACGGAGCCAACCAGCTCCCTTGGGATCAAAGAAAATCTATCATGGTGTTGTCACATCGGTGTGCGCACGCCAGTCCTGGCAGCCTGGCTAATTGCCTCTTACGCTATTATAGTTCCTCTCTTTGTGAGCTCTCTCCTGTACCAGCACGAATACACATCTGGTGGCACAGTCTGGCTTGCCATGCATCTTTCCAGTCCCGTGGGGGTACTGGACCCCTCTTTTACTGGCTATGTGTGCTTATACTGGTTTAAGTAGAGGGTATAAAGGTGTTATGCTGTAATACACTGAATAAGGGCTTTATTCAAAGAAAGGCAGAAAATAGGAGAGAGATTCTTGGTGTAGACATATTCTTGCTCAAAAGCCAAAATAAATATTTTTAAAAACCACTATGGCAAGAAGGAGGAAACAGAATTTACTAACTAGCCCTTGATAATTACAATGGTATTCACGGCATTGTCGGTGGGTGTGGTGTACGGAAATCAAGGGGACATTAGGGTCTTAAATGTTATCAGCATATAGCAGTAGTTACTGCGATATTTTCAATAAAAACTTCTGCCCAAAAAAGTAATTGGTAGCTGGGAAAAGGGGCAGAGAAATGAGAGTGCAAGGAATGAGGCTTCAGTTCAAGCTCCACTGCTGAGAGTAGAATGCTTGCATGCATTAGGGAGAAGATATTAAAGGACAGCTTCAGAAATATGAAGAGAAAGATTTTTTTTTCTTTTCTTTTTTTTTTTTTTTTTTTGAAGAAATCAAAAACTAGGTAGAAATGGTACAATTCAGGAGGCAGAAGAAAATTCTTGAATTCCAAATCAAGACTCAAGGGAAGTATCCAGTCTGCAAAGATGGTGAAGAAAGTAGGGATTTGGGTTTGGCCCTTTTATTGCAGGGTAGATCTGATCACTCAATTTCCAACTCTCACATCTGTGGAAATTCATTCTGTCTGTCCAGAAAGGCTCCTCCATCTTGTGCCTCTGACCATCTGCCATAATCAGAAGCATAGTAAGGTGATGTGATGCTTTTAAAGCATTCTCTGTTACCAGCATCTTTAGTTTGGCCTCCAGAGAAATACTGAAAAAGGGTGAAATAAATCAACCACAGTATCTCCTGATCATCAACATTTTTTCTTGCTTTCTCAACTTCTTTCATTTAGATTGAACATCTATTTTTAAAAATACTTGCAAAGTTGTGTTACAAATAATTCATAAATTGTAGCAATGACTAGTATGAAATAAAAGAACTACCTAATGGTAAAAAGTCAGCTCTATAACTGGCTCATGTTTGAATTTTGCAGCTATCCCAGTCTTCTGCTGAGAGCAGTAAAGTCCTTTATAACCAAAAGTATCAACAAACTGTGAAGGATGCCAAAGCGTGCAAGAACAAAATAGTGAAGTCTGGTGACAAAATAATGCAGACTGAAGTGAAATCCTGAAAAGCAGGATAAGTAAGAGCTTGTTCTTTATATATTATTAGTAATTTACAATAATAACTTTTAATTGCTTCTTTTAGATAGGATAAAAAAATGCTTATTTGCAAAATACATGTGATGTCATGATGCACAGTGGAAATTATGAGGCAACATTGTGTCCCTTCAGTTTCATGGTACTGTGAGATTTTAAATTTTGATGTTTCCAGGTACTGCCATTGATTATTGATATTTTGATTTGCCCCTGCAATGCTACTTAACATCACAGACAGTCTTGTTTGAGATAGTGTTCAAGTGTTGACATCACTGATATCTACTTGCATGTCCAGGGGCAAAACTGTTAATCTACCAAGCCTGTCAAATTATCAGAATATTCTATCGTGGTGTCCACAGAAGCTTCACTTGAAATACTGAAAACTGTGATCTTTTTGATGATTACCTGCTGAAGTCATGCTGAAGCACTTGACCAGTGTGTGTCCAGGAGAGTTCAAAACCAGTTTAAAAATATTGCTCTTATTCTAATGCAAAAAGAAACAAATGAAAACCATAAAAGATAAAATACTACTTAGAGAATAATTTCTTTTTTTTTGTTCTGGTTCTTCACAAATCTCCTTTCAGTAAAACAGACAATATATTTTATGTCCAATTTTCAAATGAAAAGAGATAATTATATTTTAACCACTTAATTTTCATGCTCAAATGTTGCCTCCTACTGTGTTTGAAAACATTTTCAGTATCCAAATTTAGATCTTATTAAGATCTAAAGAATCTAATCTTAAGGAGTCTATAAGATTCTCTTGAAATCCTGCCTGCAACACTTATCTATGTCATCTTAGACTATGACTAGCATTAATCAATGAGATGAAAACTGTGTTGTGACTAAGCAGAAAAAGACAGTCTTGCCAAATTATTTGCACTGAAATAGTAGCCCATGAGTCTTGCAGGGTTAAAAAAAAAAAAAAAAAAAAAAAAAAAAAAAAAAAAAGTGAGCAAGCATGTGAACAAGCTGATTAGTATTTTTGAGTTATGCTGTTCCCAAGTATTAACAAGGCATGTTATTGTCAAGGCAGCCTTTATCATGTCCTGACATCACTCCAAGTATAATGCCCCTTCTACCCTGAATGGTTGCTGATCCCATGGCACTTTGGTGATCAGCAGGGGATGATCACTGTGCTTTCATGTGCTAACACCAGTGTCCAGGACAAATCCTAGCTCAGGTGTTTTCCAGTACCCTCTAGTCCTGAGGGTACTGGAAAACACTAGTCCAGTACCCTCTTCCAACAGTGTCATGAAGTATTTCAGCACAAGAAAAACTGGTTCACTCATATTAACAGGTATTACACCTATACATTTCTAAAGGTGTTGAAAATGGAGAGGATATAAAATCCCACATACTAAACTGGCTTGAGAATGGAAGTGGAAAATGACCGAGAAAATTGAAAAAAATCCAGTCTGATTACAGTAATTTCAGGTAAAGAAAATGCTTCATTTTGAATATGAAAACTCTCCAAGAAGGTGCCAGCTAAACAGAATACACTCAAATGAGGAAAAAACCTCAGACATTTCTAACAGCGGAGGAAGTAGCAGCAATCAGAACTTCTGAAAGTGATGGATTTAGTGAATGTCTTGAATTTTTCACAGTAAGACCAAGCACCTTTCTCATCAATAGCACTGATGGAGCATCCAGTTGAATTATAACAGTCTGTGAAATGCATAAAGTCACAGCATAAAATAAAATTTTTCTTTTAAGCTGTAGGGCTTTCTGCAGATTTCCTGGTGACCAAATTGTGGGAAACAAAAGAGGAAATAAAACCAAAATAAACAAAAGGTTTACCAAATAAGATGAATAAGATAAATTGGTCCTCACAGAGTAGTTAAAGAACAGTTAAAATCAGTGAAGTAAAACAAATGGGCAAATTATGTTCTCAGATGCCTAACTGTTCAGATATACCAGTGTAAACGTGCCTGTGCCTATATGAATAGGTATATTGACAGCCCTACAAGGAAAAGCATTACCTGCAAGGACACTTAATTAGGAACAACTATTTTAACACAAAGAAAGAAACACCTTCACATAAAAGGAAGGAAAAAAATGAAAAAGGGAAAGAGATAAACCTAAGTAATTCTAGCTCTTTGGTGGAGTGAAAATGTAACTTTTGAAGCAAAAATTACCCTAATTTTCCATTTCTATTTTTCATAGCGAATTATTCCTTGTTTTCATAATTAGTGTTTGACATCTTTCAAAGGGTCTTTTCTGAGCATGCTACTTGTCAGTGGGAAACACTTATGACTGAGATCTGGGCAGGGTGACTTGTGCAGTCCTGTGCCCAAGTGACTGAACGGGTGATCAGTATGGCACTACTGTGGCCTCCAATGTCAAAAGGCCCTTGCCATTGCTGTTTAGGGAGCTGGAGGCAAAAAGAACTTGGGAAAAGAACAATCCTTTCCTTTATTTCTTCTCCATCAAAAGAGACTGAGTCCAACCAGAGGAGGCCAACCCTTCTCAGAAAGCACAAAAAGCCACTGCCCAGCTTGTCACCCTTCCAAGCTCTATGCCTTGTCCAGGCCAATCAGCTGTAATCATCACTGCTGCTGGAGCCACTAGCTACAAGGGAAGAAGAAAGCCTCTCCTAAGAAAGATTTTTTTTTTTTTTGAGGAGCTGCAGGCAAAACTATTTTCTAATTATTTTGGAAGCAATAGTCTGCAAAAATTTATTATAGGGTTGCCTTATGCATTGCCAGGATAACAAAAGGAGAGATGAGCATAACAAAATACATTGCCAGGATAACAAAAGAGGGATAAGGACAACAAAATTAACACAGACTTCAGTCCAGGAATCACTAAGAAATTCAGGCTAAAAATCCAAAGGAAAGCTTCTGAATATGCATTCAGAATCATTACTTGTACAGCTCCAGTCTTGGCCCGCTTCATTGCATTTGAACTATTCATTCACTTGTCAGCAGATGCTAGTTAAAACATGGTCTTCAGGTCTATCTTGATCCCTCCCTGAGAGTGTCCAGCTTAAAGCTACCTTTACTAAATTCTGTGCCATTCACTGGAACAATTACTTTATAAAGGCTCAATTTAGAGAAACAAGTGACTCACGGGTCAACACCCCCAAAGGAAACACTATTAATCTAAATACATTTTTGAGAAAGTATCAGAAACTATCCCTTATAGGCCAACAAGTTTATTATCAGCTTCCTTATCACACCAACAGAATGGGAATGTCCCGCAGCATGGCTGCAGCCACGGCTTCCATATCACATTGGACACAGAGAGCTGCTCTGGGACTGGAGTCAACGTCCTGCGGTGCTCCTCTACGGCTCTGCCAATCTTCCTTATGACAGTGTCAAAGAGGGGTTCTGTGTCAGCCGAGAGAGGTTTGGCTTCAGAAGGGTCTTGTGAGAGCTCAAACAGCAATGGAGGCTCATGATGGGTCACGCCTTCCCCAAAGCATGGGCAAAATCCTCTGTCATAACAAGCCCCAGCTCCAGGAGGACTGAAGATGGGAGTCACATAATGAGCCTTCCAAACAGCTCCAGCTGGCAGGAAAGAAAGAATCATAGAAGGCTGGTTATAACAATGTCTGTTATCACAAGGAAGAGCGAATGTTTTTCTAGAGTTCATTTCTGGATGCACTTCAGCGTTACACTTATTTGTTAATGTAGTGTTGTAATTTCCCCTGGTGCTGTACAATACAGGCTGTGCGAGTAAGTTCTTTACCTCATTACACCTGAACTATTTGGAAAGATGGAAACCCATTAAAAAAAAAAAAAAAGTGTTGGATCAATGTGGCCTCCTGCAGACTGAATATAATCCTTTGGAAAGAAGTCCTGTACTCACTGTCCTTCTGGTGCCACCGCACAGCGTGCAAGTGGACGCCGCAGTAATGGAACAGGAACTCGTGCTCCGAGCGCGCCGCCGCTCCACGCAGCAGAGGCAGCAGATCCCGCCCGTCGATTACCCTAGCATGAGAAACAGGGCTGAGGTGAGCTGGGCAGGACTGTGCTTCTCCAGCACACCTCCTGCTGGAACTGGCAGCTCTGGATGAGAAAGAGGATTGCAGAACATGGCAGGTGGGGGCTGAATCTCAAAGGTAGAGAAGAGGTGACCGAGCTCGTAGACATTGATGTGTCTAGAAAAGCAGCAGGACTGAAAAGGAAAACATCAAACTCTTAGCATGTTTCCAAGCTAGATTTTCCATTGTTTTGGGAAAGAAGGAGGAACAGAGATGTTTTTGTTTGTACCTGTCCTGAGGCACTTTCCCTCCAGCCAAATGAACCACTGTAGGATAAATATCCATAAGGCTTGTAGGTTCATCAATAACTATGCCTGCAGGTAACACTCCTGGCCATCTAAATATTCCTGGGACACGGATTCCTCCTTCCCAGCCTCCCATGGCTTTTCCACCTTTCATTAAAAAAAAAAGAAAAATTTTTTAAAAGTTTGATTCAAAATAAAGATAATTTTTGCACACATTTTATTATATTATCATGTTACCCTGATGAGCCCTTTTTTGTTTTAGCTGCTAAGCTCCTGCTGAGCGTTAGTGAAAGTGTGTTCAGTAGACCAGACCCTAACAATCTGAGAATTCATGCTTATAAAGGACACCTGCTCAGGTTAGAATTAACTACATTGTTACATGTCTAATTAAAACAAGACATATTTGCTTCTTGGCAATAAACCAGTGTTACTCCTTGAGTATACCATCTTAAACCTTAGGGGTGTCCTAAGTTCTTTACTAGTTGTTGCTGGGTTGTCACTGTCCCTGATAGCTCTTACCTTTGTATATTCCATTCCAGCCACCCAGCTGCCTTTCACCTTCTTGTCTTTCCAGCCATCCACCGTGATCAGAGGCAAAGTAAACCAGTGTAGTATCTTTCAAGCCTTCCTTGTCAATAGCATCTAGAACCTGGCCTGTAGATGCAGGAATATGTGTATATTAAAAAGCAAAAATGTCCCTCACACTACATAAATTATATATTTATTTATAAACTATATATAATTTATACTATATGCATATTATAAATTATATATTATAAATAATAAGCCTCTGACTTGTATATATTTATCAGCGGGATTTCTTACCTATGTAAAGCTGCTCATTTTTAAATATTTTTTAAGATTGATATTTGTAGTTATGATTTCATTGTCTCTAAAAGCACAGAAAATTTTTGATGTGTTGCAACCACTTTATTATTGGTATTTTAACAAGGAGTGCAAGAACCACAGTCACAGACAAGACTGTGGTTCAAGGGCAAAAACTACGAGGAAATGTAAACACATGGAAAGAAATTATGATCTAAGGCCCCCAAAATTAAGATTCAGCATCAGTGGTGGCCATCATGAAAAATATGGGAAAACATAAGGTTACCCTTATCTTATACTATCGAGGCAACAGTTAGGATTTGCATTACATTTCTGCATAGAATAACAAAGTTCCTTTAAATTTAAAAGTCATTCTTGAGCTGTTTCTGGCAGTCTTAATTATATTTGCAGTGTGTAAATATTTCACAGGTTTGAAACCAAATTCTTGGTTTCAAGAGTCCCTGACTCTTCTCTTTTGAAAATGTGGGTACTTTTTGTCCATCATGACTAAATGATAAATAATTCTCCTTCCTCTCCAGAAAAACAGGCTGAAAAATAACATGAATCTTGTTGTTGGGAGCATACCAGTTAACATCAATGAACATGTGGGTTTATGATTGTGGCTGAAAAGTATTCACTCTGCTTAATGCAGCAGCCACAAATAAATAGCCTGCTGTTTTCCATCTGGAGTTAATTTGCTTATGATTTTATTAGCTTCTGACATGTTCTACTTAGAAATGACAGTAAGAGGCTGAAATGACCTGGTCTTTACTAACCATAGAAAACCAAAAAATTCTCACATATTCGGTAAGAAGAACATGAGAGCTCCCTGATAGAAGCTAAGAAGTCATGGTTTAAACTGGGAAACACTTGACAAAGAAAAAAATAAAAAAGAACATTTGACAGAGACTGGAGAAAGTAAAAAACCCACACTATAAATCAAGTGCTCACACAAGATTGACAGATGTTCATTAAATGCTTACTTTTTTTGCACATGCTTTAAATTATCTTCTTTTTTCTTTTAATAAAAACTTTTTATTTAGAACTAGGTATTAGATAGTTGATGACATTGTTATATGCTGTGTTGACTTACCCACCATCCAGTCCATCTCCTCTACATTGTCTCCGTATAAACCATGTCTGCTCCTCCCAAGAAACTTCTCTGTGGTGAGGAGAGGGGTGTGGGAATGCAAAAAGGAAAGAAAGAGGAGGAATGGTCTATTCTTATTTCTACAAAACAGAAATCAACACTGTGTTATTAGGGAGGAAGGTTTACAATGCATATCACTTGAAGTGATTATCGGGATTATTTTTGTATAATATAATTGTTTTTCAACAATTCAGAAATACCTTACTTTGTAATATATTATAACCCAGTGATTAGGATCTCACAGAATAATTTAGGGCCTATATAAAATTTTCCTTTTTCCATCCTGGATCATAGAAAACTTCCAGACTGAAAATCCATTTTCTGCTATTGCAAAGCACCTGTGCTACTGAAGTGAAGGCAGCAGGTTCATCTCCTGCCAGTTGTTGCCTACTAGTCAGTCCATAAGATAAGGCTATGTCACACCTCTGCTTCTCCTTCCCTGGCCCACACACATTTCTGACATCACCTACTGTTCCATAAAGCTGCAATGCTGGCCTCACTGATAGGTATAGATATTTCTTAAATACAGCCCAGAAATATTCAATAGAACCCATGGAAATTGGGAAGAATTATCAGGTTTAGTGAAGCTAGGAATAAGTAGCATTCTTAAGGAGCAGCTTTTTTTTTTTTTTTTTAAATTTCATAATATAACTATTGATATTTTTTAAAATTAATAAAAATAAGAGTACTTATAATCCTACATAATGTTGCAAAATTTAAAAATTATAAAAAACTTATGAAACAGGAAAGTGCTATTTACAGGTTGCAAAATGTGCAAGAACCAGAAAATTTGTGGTCAAAGGAAGTCCACTTCACCTTTCAATAAATGAAATGGACTCTCTCAAGATAAGGGATGTAGTTCTGTCTGTCACCATTGGCTGCTCAGTAATTCCATGGTTTCTCATCATAATGCAGTTCCAGTACCGTACAAATCCATAACTTGAGAACCAGGATATGAAGAACAGGAGACTAAACCCAGCCAGGCAGGTCAGTGTTTTCCAGTGGACTGAAATCAAGCCAGTCAGTCTTCCAAGGACAGCAGTGAGAGTAATGAGGCCAATCATTTGAGTGGAAAACCAGAGTTTCCTTCTAAAGGCTCTGTCCATCTCTGGTGTTTCTGTTGGCTGACAGTCACTTATTAGCGTAAAAGGCATCCCATAGAAATAGTCAAATCCATGTTTTAAAGGGTGATGGCAATGGTCATTGCGGGATTCACAGTTAACACCTTGATGCCACTTCCCTGAAAATAGAGGTTGGTAAAATAGAAATAGATAATATTTTAAAATAATGGACTTTTCCTTACACAAAACTTTTCTCAAGAAGTAGCTGATGTTTTCTGCTTGACAGCTTGTCATCCTACAAAGAAATATATCAAGTATGTAGTTATAAAATGGGATTGACTAAAGTAAACCCCTACAATTTATAAATTTTAAACACTTCTATTGGTGCTCTGTATACATATTCATGCCCTGTAGCTTTGATGAAACATTAAAAAAAAACCAAACAAACTTATAAAGGCAACTAGAAATTGAGAAAATTTCCAAACTGAGCAAAAGTGTATGGCCTCCCTGTCAACCTGTCAAGTATCAAATAGGAGGAAGGTATCATTTTGTAAGTATAGGGAAAAATAACCTTGTTTTGTTGTCCTTTACCTTCAAAGTGCTATGCAGACTTGTTCCTGGGAGGTTTTGAAGTGCTTGATGTCAGGACCATGGCAACACTCAGTGTTGGTACCAGATTGATAAGGGGAGAGATATAGATAGGGTAGTCAAACTGGCAACTCCTGTTACTGTTTGCCAGACAAACCACTGCATCCAGAAAAACTTGAGCTCAGGAGATCAGGATTTCTCATGAAGCTGTACATTTGTAAATAACTTTGATGATCATTATATTGCCATATACTGAATGAGAACAAAAGACTTTGTTTTATAAATATTTTTGCCATTTATTTGTATTTAATCAAAATTTTAAAAGGTAAAGCCTACTTCTTTTAAATACTGGTCTTCTTATATCAGAACGAACATCCCTTGACCTTTTGCAACCCAATCCGTTCTCCATTATGAACCTACCAAATACTATCATGAGTGGCACCTCAAAAACATGCTTTTGCTTCCCCTCCAGTCTATTCAAACAGACTGGTTAGGCACTTACATGGTGACATAGCAAGTTGTCTCATTTGGTTCAAACACTGAGGTTTGAGAACGTCTGAATTGAGTGAACAAAATCTACCACTCATCAAAGGTTTAATTGCATTTTAGGCAGATCTTGGATGTCAGATCAAAATGGGCATTAAGAATTTTACTCAAAAAGTAATTTGAAAGAAATTCTTACTGCAGAGAGAGGAGCTGTGCACTTCCAGGATGATGTTATCCTCAATAAATGGTTCAGTATGTTATCAATACATATAATAGCAGCCAACCCTGAGTAGGTTTCAATAGAATTGCAGCGCATTACAGTAGAAGCAGAAAACTGCCCCAGAGGAGAAAAATTGCTCTTTATGTTCTTATGTGAACATAAAGAAATAATGGAAGTTCTAGTGTAGGTAGATGAATCACTTTCAGCTAAAATCTCTAGCCTGTTTACCTCCTCACATATTTAGAGTCAGCTGTAGAATGAAACAGGTTTGTAATCAATACATAGTTATGTTGGTCATAAATACAGATGCAGCTAAAGTATTCTTGGAATTCAACACCTAAATCTCCAGTCGAGGTCGATAAAGGTTTCTGACACGCTAGAACAGAATCAAATCTCCAGAAGCTAAACTAAGTGTATAATGAAGATAAATTAATCTCTGAGGGCATTAGTTGTACAACATTGGTTTTCTGAATACAAAGAACCTTCAAAGCATTTCTCAACAAAAAATCTCATTATCACCTCAAGCTGCAGGTTATTAATAGGATTTAACTTTGCAATTAAACTGGTTGTGCTTAGGGCAAAACAATCACAAACAATTCAGGTGAGACTACTTAGTGCTCATTCAGCTGTGGTGACATGAGTAGATATTGTGTTTAGATTTTTTGCTTCATGGCTTGAATGAAAAATTGTGGTATTTTGTGTGTCGCTTATCATTGGTGCTTTCCATCATCCCCCAGGGTGCAATTAATCAGGATCTGTCAATCCAGTTAATCTAAGTGATGCTTTTGGCATCTGTAGTGTGATTTTAACTGAGATGCCCACAGGGAAAATGCC
Organism: Regulus satrapa; assembly: GCA_013396955.1. Lineage (NCBI taxonomy): Eukaryota > Metazoa > Chordata > Aves > Passeriformes > Regulidae > Regulus > Regulus satrapa. The sequence continues at coordinate 109,760 of VWZN01004544.1, read as the reverse complement.
TCCCCATTTTGTTTCTGGGAGGCAAGCAGCACAACTCTGCTGCAGGACAATTCCCTGGGGAGAGTGGAAATAAATCTGATTGTTTTGCTCGTGATACCATGCAGATACCAAAATGAAACATGCATGGTCTGTTTTATGAGCTGGTTAAAGCAACTAAAATAATATCACTACAAAACTAACAGGAGATGGAGCTTCAGTAATGTGGACTTTTAATTGCTTGAAAGGCTTATTTTAGTTTTGTCCCTTATGGTTTAGATTTATTCTGTTGAATGAATTCAAATCTATTTCTGCAGGAATTTTTATTAATTAATTCAGCTGGTTTGTGCAGCTAATGTTTTTATGTGCCAGATACAGATTTTGGATTTTGGTATTTTATATGCTCAACTGAGGTAGGGCAAATAGCTGAAAAATCAGCCAGGAATGTATGTGCTTTATCAACCTGTAGAACTATGAGACACATCTAAGACAAATAATTATTTGAAACAAGATCATGATTGAAAATAAAAACTGTACTAAGAAAATAGCACAATAAAATATGAAGTCAAGTGTAATTCACATTGGTGCTGAAGAAGGCAGTGGTTTTGGGCTGTACTGAAATCTTGGTAAACTACAGTGGCATGCTGTGACTGAAGAAAAAAAAATTGCTTTGTTTCTGCTTCTGAAAAACCCAATCTTGTGACACCTTTAACTGTCTCTAATGTTTTAAGTAGCGGCTGTTCTCTTTTGTGTGAATCTGCTATGAACTGTGGAAAACATCACCCTGCATATTTAAGTGGCACTCTTATTTTTACTTTTTAAAAATGAAATAGTATTGGGATAAGTATCTAATACCTGGTATAATAATATTCAGGAATTAATAACATTTTCTATTATGTATTTTAACAACCACAACTGTGCTTGAAAGTAGGTCAATGGCAAAATATGCTCTCTTTATCATATGCTTGTTCTTTTAAGAGAGGTACTTTTTGGTCAGTTTCTTTTTACATATTATTCTTATTCAAGAAATGAAAATATTACAGAAGAAGTACAAGCAGTTACAAATTAAAACAAATGGTTTGAGTAAAATGTGCAAGTGAAACACATCCAAAAACATTTTTAGGAGATGAGTGCCTCCATACCTATCAGTCCTGTGCTGTAGCCTTGGTGCTGCAGTATTTTGGCAAAAGTGATTTCATTTGGAGGAAGCCCTCCTGATCCAGCATTCCAAAAAATAACACGATAATCATTTATAGCATCCATCCCTAAAAATGAAATAAAAAGCAATATGAGTAAGTATAAGGGGTTTAGTACTTTTATCCAACAGTGTTTGTGTTTCCTGATTTCACTGAAATGATAGTGTTAAACTTTTGTCCTAATTCTGTTTGGGAATAAATGAATCTAAGACCCTGCACAAGTTGAAGAAAAAGTTAAGACTCACCATATTACCTATCTTTTCATATGCATATCTCATAGTGAGACTTTTTTTTCCTTTAATTTAATTCATTTAGAGTGACACGGTTGTATAGGAGATTTTATACGTCACAGTGGCACCTAGGCTGTATGAAATGCACTTGCTTAGTGTGAATGTGAGAGGTCAGAGAGGTGCGTAAGGAGACTTCAGCCCCTTGTTGGCCTCAGAATCCAGCTCACTGAGGGCTGCCAGGGAACTCAGGGTTTCCTTGCACTGTGGCATGGCTGGTACCTGATCTCTGAGCCCCATAGAGTAGCTATCTTCTCTTTACCTGCAGGTTTACACCCTACCATTTAGTGTTATTAGCCTGGCATTACCCCATCATACAGCACTATGTAAAGTTCAATCTGTCATTGTAGCACTGAGCATCTCTGGCCCTGATGTTAAAGTGGGAAGGGGTCTGTACAGGCCTCTGTGTGTGTTTACAGCTACTAGTCTCAGTGGGAACTGTCATGATAAAAGTAGGGTGACATATGAGCTTCAAAATGCCTCAGGAATAAAGGCTCTGAAGATAATTTGCAATAGAACAAGTATTTGAGGGTTGCTGTTAGAAACATGTAGAGTTACTTGTTTTTCATACCTCTTCAGCTGAGGGATGCAGTTTGACAGGATAGTGTTTTTTCTTCAAAAACCCAACTGGGAGAAATAATATTGCTGTCAAAGTGTTATCTCCTAGGACAGATTAATTTTGACAGATATGTAAAGAAGCTTTCCCATTAATGACTCGTTCTGCACCTTGACTGGAGGGAATGGACACATATCTGCACAGGCCTACTCTGCTCCCTGGAGGACTGAGCTGCTTCTGACATCTGATGAGGAGTCACTTATTACAGAAATTAACTACTGCTCTGTAAGTGTGTTGTTGCTACTCTTCATGTTTTGTGTAATGACTTTTTTGAATGCAACATTTGCTCTGGTTCTCTGACTCCTTTCTGGCTGCAATCTGTACAACAGAGCGTCAAAACGTAACCAAAATTGTGCACTGGGGGGGACAGGATGATTCTTCTCTGCTCTTCTTCCCCCCAGATCAGTTCACAAATACCCACAGAAGTTCACAAATACCCTGCAGAAGCCACCTCAAAAGCACTTGCCCTAACATCTTGTGTCTCAGTGAGGGACGGTGTGTCTGTGACACCCCTGTTTGCACCCCTCATTTCCTTTTTTCCCATTGTATGACATCATTCTCTCCAGCCATAAAGCAACGTTTTGCAGCGTGTAAGGCAAACCTGATCGAAGGGGATATCTGCCAGTGAGGAAAGCTGCTCTGCTGGGGGTGCAAAGCGGAGCTGCAGCAATGTGTTGGGTCAGCTTCACTCCTTCCTTTGCCAGGCGATCAATATTCGGGGTCCTAAAAATGCAACCAATGCCACAAGATGTCATCCAGAGAGTTTTTCAAGGGAATAAGAAATTTGAAGATGGCCAGGAAATATTTTTGTCATTTATTTTAATTTTGTCAAGTGTTGGGAAAGTATTTCCCTCTTTCTTTCTTCATTAAAAATCAGTATCTGGATTAATTTCAAGAGGTTTTTGTTTTGTTTTGTTTTTGTTTGGTTTGGGGTTTTTTGGGGGGTTTTTTTTGAGTTTTTTTTTGTTTGTTTGGTTGGGGTTTTTTTGGTTTTTTTTTGGTTTTTTTTTTTTTTTTTTTTCAGCCCCGAAGTTAAAGATTTGTAGAATGGTTTGGGCTGGAAAGGATCTTAGAAATCACAAAGTTCCAGCCCCCCTGCCATGAGCAGGGGCACTTTCCAATAGATGAGGTTGCTCAAATCCCCATCCAACCTGGCTTTGAACACTCCCAAGGATGGGGTATCCATAGCTGCTCAGTTCAACATGTTCCAGTGCCTCACCACCCTCACAGCAAAGGCCTTTCATTCCTCTGGAGCTACCTTTCCTGCAGGAGCTTCTTAAAAAGCCGTGTATCAGCCTCAGGGTATCAGTGCAACGGTAATTTAGTGATTTACAGGTAATTTACAGGGTGATAGTGCTTGACTAGACAAGATGCTACATTACTTACACACAGTACAGATAAGGAAGCTAACAAGGTACTTCTCATGACATTTGTAATGAAGGGGAAAGGAGAAAAGTTGGAAAGAAATCCTGCATGTTTTCACACCGTAGTGGCAATCTCTCATGGCAACATGAATTAAGCCACATGGTAAGTAGGTGAGAAGAGGGTATTTTGTAAGCAACTGGCAATCAACAAAAACAAGCTTGCCTAGCACACTAGTTACAGATAAGATAATATCTTAAATTTCAGAATACAACATCTCCTCCTCCAATTCAAGGTATGACTACTTCTATTTTTAATTAGATTGAGCGTCAGTTTTACAATTTTGTTTCTGCAATTATCAGTTCAGTGCTGTTCACAAGTAGGCAAAACTTTCAGTAGGATTTTGACAGATCCTGGATGTTTTTTTGCTTTGTACTCATGCTGTTATGGATTCTTCCCTCAAAGACACGCTGCCAGGAAACAGTATGTGCAACAGGGTTCCTTATTCTCTGCAGCCTTTCGCCAGAGGTGCAGTCCGGGGTAACTTGGCAAAGCAGCTGGTGTAGTTCCACCCTCTGCGCAATTGCCATCTCAGTTAGCTGATAAACATTCCTCAAAAGAGCACTAGGTCTGCTTCCCAAATCCTGCCATTCTTTGCACTGCAGAGAACCAGTTTCTAAGAGAGCCCAGATACTTAGTCACCCCAAATATGTAAAAAGAAAATCCATGCCTTGGGAATGATACTGTGGAGGCCTGCCTTTGCAGCTATCTATGATCACCAGCTGCCTGCCAGGAATTTGCTGACTGAAGTCTTTCAGGGTAAGATTCCAAGAACTTTGCTAGATGAGTGGAGGGATTGTAGCAAATTTGGTTTTATTCAAACACATTACAAGTCAGCAGGCAATACTGTAGCACAGTTTTCAGAGAGAAGGCAAATTCTATGTCCTTGAGGTGGTAAAGAGAAATATATCCTGGTAACATTGCTCATTGCAGTCATTTAACTGTATTTTGATGTGAGACTGGGAAAGAAAGTAGGGAACGTAGGGAAGTAACATAGAATTAAAATGAGGTAATGAGTCCTGTGTGTTTAACTAGGGTACAGTGTTGCCACATAAGCCAGACTTGGCTCTGGGCTGTTTTGAGAATCGGGGAGAATTCTCCATAACAATAGAGATGTTTATAGAATTCAGCCAATGTATGCTAGGTACCTTGGATGTTTTGGACAGAGCCACTGTCTGGAGCACTGTCTGAAGCTGCTGCCTGCTGTCTGCCTGTCAGCATGTATTGCTGTTTCTCTCTTCATACAGATCTTAATAAATAATTATATTTAGCCTTCTAAATGATGGAGTCTATGTAGATCAACTGCCTGACTCAGCACGAACTCTTCAACCACAGGGACAGTATTTCTATCTTTGGGTATAGCTGTTTCTTAAGTGTTAAGCAATTAAAGAATATACAACAATAATTAAAAATACATTTTAAAAAATATTCCCACAGTAAATCAGCACCACACAGCAGAGCTGTCCCTGGGAGCACCCTCCAGGATATGAGATAATCCTGAGCAGAGGATTTCAGGTTTAAATTCAATATCACATCAGCTCTGTTCCTACTTAAGGTCACTTTCCTTACCTGATTGTATCATTCCCGTAGCAGCCTACATCCCCTATGCCGAGATCATCAGCCAGAAACAGGACAAAGTTTGGCTGTGTGGTGGTGGAAGGCTGTGTGAATGGTGTTTGCAGAAGTAGACCAAAAATCAAGGGTGCAACTAGGGGTGCCCTGAAACACAGAAGAGGGAAAGAATCCAGTGACCTGTCCATTCATCACTCCCCTGCACCTGGCAAGAGATCTTCTGACGTGAGCTTGGCTCAGACCACTCTGTCCAGACACAGACAAGTGTTGCTAAGTGTTTATCATTTACCCAAACTGATGTAATGAAGAGGAAAATGTCAGGACCATAACTTTAAAATCTCCTTTCCTGATTGTTTCCAAGTTTCCTGTGAGCAGTCTCACATGGGAATTTACGTGTAGCAGACTGCATACAAGTGATTTTGCTTCGTGGCTTTGGATGTTTATAAAGAGTTGTTATGGGAAGCTGAGAATGGGATCAACTTCCTGTGACATCATTTTTGCCTGGATTGGGATCTTTGATTGTGGAAAAGTTAATAACAAGAAAAACAAACAAAAATCACATTGTGAGATAAACAATGCTACTCTTTTAGAACACAGTATTACGCCATTATTAGCTTCACTTACTTTAGATCTTAATATGATACAACAGTAACTCATGAATTTTTTTTTTCTTACCAATGAGATGTTAGTTGCCAAATCATGTCTGTGTTTGGAGTGCTCAAATCCTGCAAAATCAAGTGTATTTTGTCATAATTACATCTTCCTAGTAGTAACTGCAATAAAAATAGATGAAAACTTACTCAAAGTCTGTTAACATTCTGTTTTATTTACTCCAGTGTGCCTCAGATCAGACCCTAAATGAAGAATAGTAAAAGCATTATTTTTTATTGGTAGCCCTTCACTTATTAGAGGATTTTTATATTTGTGTAAAGAAGTTTATTTCAAAACATTGAAATAATTTTAATTTTTTTACATGATTCATCAATATAAAAAATACTTACTGTTCAGAAAGGAAAAAAAAAGTATTTTAAAATCCAGTCCTCAATATAATTAATTTTTTTCTGTAATCATAGACATAACAACATTGTGCTTTTTCACATAATATGCCAAGTTTCCTTTCAGACTAGTAAGAGATATTTTTAGTTGTAGAAATTCTAGACATCTTTTCCCAACAATTATAATTTCTTGGCAGAATTTGCAACCTCTTTTTATTTAACCTTGAGAATGAAGAGGTTTCTCTGGGGTTTTTCCTTTCACTATCAGGACAGTGAGATAAACTATCTGAAGACTTTGAAGTAGGGGCTGAGTGAGTTTTGCTCTAAATCTTTAAAATAGACTCCTTTGAAATGTATCCTACACCTGTCCCAAGAATCTCAATTTTATGAATTACATTTGTTTTATGTTTATCTTTGTTTTCCAGAAATTATGTATTTAGCAGTTTTGTTAATATTCATAGTTTTTTGCATTTTATCCATCAAGACTACAAGCTGTGATGGGAATAATTAAAATTCTGTGTTTAGAAAACTGGAATCCAAACACTTGCTTACAAGCACCAGAGCTGATGCAGCGTTACTATCTAGAGATACTTAATTTCCTGCATGTAGTGTGACTTTGCTGCATCCTAAGTAGTTACAGGACAAGTACAAGAGAACACCTCAGCCATCTCTAACATTTACATCCTATAAGCCTCCAAAAGAGTTGAAGTAAAAGGGAGTTGGAAATAATCAGATTTAATTGTGCAGTTGGTTGTCACTAACAGCCTTTGTTTCACAGTAGAGAGGCACTGATCTAAAGCACAGCCTGGAGCTCGATGCTGAGCTGCCCCAGAAGCTGCCTGTAAAATAGCAGGCAATATACAGAAAACAGCTACTGGTTTATTATACTGACAGGTATTGCTCCTGTCAAGGGTTTCCTCAGTGAAAGGTGATGGCAGTCCAGGCAGAGAAACTGCAAGCAAACAGTCTCCTCTGCTATCTGAACTGAATTCGGCTCAAAGCAAAACTCTTTCCTCCCTCTCCCATTAAAGTTAACCCCTCCCCCAAAGTAATTAAGCTTTTATCCCTTTCTTCATCTATTTTAATAATCGTGGGGGTTATAGCTTGCATATCTTTCACATTTTATCAATGGTTTAAAGCATTCATGGTTTTCACTCTTCTTGAAAACAGTATGCATTTGAAGCATAAGTTTGGCAGCACTCAGTGAAACGTCACACAGTAAATGCCACTTAATTCAGTACTGTTCAGTCTGTGAAAACTTATTTTAAAAATTACTGGTTTGTAGACTTGATGCAGGTAAAAGAAAACCCAGACTTGTAAGCATATACACTCCCACTTTGTACATAGATTTATATGAGACTAATGTTGTTGTAAAAAGTATTTTAAAAACTTCCTTGAGATATTTTTATATAAAGAAGAAAAAAAATCCAAATAGCCATTAACATTTTCCTGTGTATTTCCCAAGATAGTAAAGGAGAAATACAGTACCTGGTCAAACTGTGTTCAAAGCAGGTAGCTGATACACCGATGGCTTAAAACAATTCCAAATCTTTTCAGCACGAGGACTGCTGCTACTGCGCAGCGGTTCGGAAGGCAATCCTGAAATGTGCCCTAGCTGCACGTCCCACAGCTCACCACAGGAAAAGCATGTTATGCCAGAGCTTCCAAGCAGCTGGATGTTCTGGCTGGCCATAGAGGCTCAAGCTGTGCTTCCCCCTGCTGCTTGCACAACTCTGACATTCACACAGGGCATGAGGGTCAGGCTGGGGAATGCCACAGATGCAGCTGAAATGCTTTCTGCCTAATTTCTCCAGGGATGGGATGATCCCCTTCAAGCTGAGGTACTCCCATGAAACAACAGCTCCCAATAAACCTCTCATCGCTTCCACCAAAGAAAGAGAAAAATTCGCTGCACTTACAGAGCAGCAGTTCTTTGTTGTAGGAATGGAAATTGAGAGAATTCCTTCACTTTACGGCAACCCTGAGTGCATACTGCAGTGAGGTGGCTGTCTCTGTGCACGCTTGGAAAAATAGTTCTAGGGTGGGGAGGAAATGCTGGTAAGAGGCTTGAATTTTCTTTTTCAGAAAATGAGTCATTCAGCTTCACTTCTGAGTGCTGCCTGTTTCTTAGCCATCACTCAAAGGGACAAATTAAGGTTATATGGTGGCTACTCCTTACTTTCTTGATTTTTTCTTTTGTGAGTCCTCTTGTTCTGAGTGTTTTGGGACAGCATGAAGCATTACCCAACAGCAATCTTGGTTTACCAACAGAGAGTTCCCCTGCATTTTCATATTTTATGAGAGAACGGACATGTTATGGTAAATTGATGGTATCAGTTGCAGTGCTCAGTTTGGATTGCTGGTGGAGTACCTCCGAGGCAAGTTATAGCCCCCTTCCTTGTTCCCTCCCATCACAGAATTAGCATGCTAGCGTGGCTACAGCCAACATGCACAGAAGAAGTGATGTGTCTGGTTTTACTTTTCTCGGTGTCTGCTTTCTGAGTCCTACTTGCATTACAGAATAGCCAGTCTGTACCCCTATAGTTCCCATTGGGCCTTCAGCGCTTCAAGGATTCATGAAGGGTCTACAGGATTTCTTGTTGTCTGATGCCATCTGCTGCTGCATGTTTTCTAAAAGGAAACACCTTCTGAGCTGCTTCTGGGATTTTCTGTCCAGGTTGCAATCAATCCTTGCAGGGCCCAGCTGACTGAGAGAGCCTATTTTGCAGCTGGTGCCATCTCCACAGCTCTCATGTCCTTATTGTGGTTTTTTTTTTTTTTTTTTTTTTTTTTTTTTTTTTTTTTTTTTTTTCCCCCAGAACTTCTTGCAAATTCTATAGAGTTTGAAACAGAGAACCACAAACCATAACTGCTATGTTGTTTACTAAATTTAGGATACAGCAGAAAATTGAATTTATGTCTGCAGTTATACTACAGGAATATGTCTTTGCTGTCTTTTACTCAGCCCTCTTTAAATACAGAGACAGAGAGAGCCAGACCTGTTTGCTGCTCTAAGTAGCACTTGTTGAAATCTGACTGCTGGGAATTGCCACTGGACACACCTTTGGTGTTATGAAGTTAAAGGAAGGAGAGTTGCACTTGTGGTCTAAAGATTTTCAGAGTGACAACTTGTGCTCATTTTGGTGTTTGATCTTTCAAGGAGGGAAAGGTGAAGGCTCTCTCACTGATACTACTTAAAGATGACATTTTTAAAAGGTGTCTAGGCAAAGCTAATTCTATTCCCAACCAATGCACTGAATTTACACCAGCTGGTTTTCTGTGGGGAAGTCTTTAAACAGACTGTATTTTTTTCAGAATGTGGAATGAATGTTGAATTTTGCAGCAGCCTTGCATACTCCTGTGTTTTCCCCTCATTTTCTTTGCTGAGTACTGGACGTAGTAACACTCTGTGATGCTATTAAAATGCTCCAACATCTAAGAGCTGAAGGCCAAAGGTAGTAGGGTTTGATGTAGAATATGATGATATGATATTATCGTCATATTATCATTATTATCATATTAGAATATGCGGATATGATGATTAAAGGGCTCCCTCTAGTGACTACTACCTTCTATTTGTTTCAGAGTACAGTGGATCCATACTCGCCTTTCTAAAACGTCACTGAACAATGATGCTGTGATGTTACTTCTTGGAACTCTGATTTACACTAGGTCTTCAAGGCCTGGATGCCCAGGAGCAATTTCAGAGCCTTACCTGTCATCCTGGAGCACACTATACAGGTTTGCAGCTCTGGGAAGAAGCCTGGTTCATGTATTCCAGGACTGCTCTGCAATGTGAACCAAACTGCAGGAGGTGGTGGTGGGTGGGAGAGGTGCTTCAAAAGTGCTCTCCTGGTCTGGGATAAAGCACTAATTCAGATGCCCCAGTTCCTGTTTAAGGCTCCACTTATCTCGTAGCTGGTAAGTAATGCAACTAAAATAGTTATAAGGCTGTATTGAAGTTAATTGTCCACATGGTTTCCAACAGGATACATGATCCAGTGGTGTTCCCTCCTGCACCACAGACTGGGTTCATATCACTTGTTTTGCACTACAAAAAATTAACTGTTCACATCTAAGCCTGCCCTCCAGACTCTATTATTAATGGTGGAAAACAATCACATTGAGGGCAGTCTAGCTGTCCTATAATGTTATTCTAGGATGAGATGAAACATCCTTTGAAGGTTCCAGTCTGTCTTTAATGCCTGAACAGACAGAATTTATATGGCTCTATATTCAAGCTAGATTTGAATTGGTTAAAGTGATACCAAACCATACTTTTAGTCATTCTAGTAAGAGATCAAACAAATTAATACAACCAGGAAAAAAAAAAAAAAAAAAAAAAAAAAA
>VWZN01004544.1:57033-99255 GCA_013396955.1 Regulus satrapa | reverse complement strand
CTCTGATATTAATTAAAGAGTCCTTTTATCTGAACAATAGAGATGCCTTTATTTTGATTTTTAAAACCTGTATACTTCTTATTCTCTTGGGATTGAAGCTTTTTAAAGTGATGTATTTAGTTACATTTTCAACTGTAGTGGAAAAAAACATAACATAAAGTGTCAGAGTTAACATTTAGAGGAAGACATACTCTGGATTGCTTTCTTGGTGTGTATTTCTCAAGACATCCAACTTGAAAAAGGCAGTGACAAATGCATGTTTTCATGCATGAGATCAAAGGGGTCCCAGAAAGCCCCATCTGAGTATTTAGAGAAACCTCACTGTTTTTTTCTGCAGCATTCACCTCGAGACCTCACCTTGAATCCTGTGTTCAGTTTTGGTCCCCTCATGACAAGAAAGACATTGAGGTGTCAGACCATGGCCAGAGGAGGGCAACGATGCTGGTGGTAGATCTGGAGCAAAGTCTGGTGAGGAGCAGCTATGGAGCTTGGAGTGTTTAGTCTGAAGAAAAGGGGCTCAGGGAAGGCCTTATTCCTCTTTACAACTACCTGACAGGAGGCTGTAGAGGCAAGAATACTTGGTCCCCTCCCAGACATCAAGCTAAATAATCATAGAAAACATTGAAAATGCTTCAAGTGTGCCAGGGAAAGTTTAAATTAAATACTGGGGAAAATGTCTTCTTTGCAAAAGTTGTCAAGAATTGGAGCAAGCTGCCCAGGGAAATAGTTGGGTCACCACCCCTGGAGGTATTTAAAATACATGTAGATGTGACACGTGGGGACCTGGATTAGTGGTGAAGTTGGCAGTCTGGGTTAATGGTTGATCTTAGAGATCTTTTCCAGCCTAAACAATCACATGATTCTATGTTTGAGTGAGAATGTGAGAGTTCCGATATAAACAAAATAATGAAAATAGTTGCAGTGGAAAAGGTTTCTGGAATTTGCATGAAACAGCTGTTGCTGGGACACACTCTTCCTGTGATGTTTTACTATCTGAAGACAAGGAGATCAGTTTTGGGAGAAACAAAGCCCATCACAAGTGCAACCTACTTAAGAACTTACTATTTCAAATGATAAAAAATACGTGTCTACTACCAGATATGAGTTGTTTCTCATCTACATAGGATAAATAGTCTCTCTTAATTTCTTTTCTATTAGCCACTGGTAGCTGTACCAATACAACCATTTGTAGATTGAGAGATCTGTGAATTTCCTTGAAAGAAACATTTCTCTGAATTTTACTTTGGTTGAATGAATAAATTGTAGGAAAGGTTTTTATTATAGTGTTGAAAGATAAACCAACTCATACCAAAAGTGTCTTAACCCCTCACCATCTGCAACTGACAGAGATTCTGAATCACCACAGCAAAGTGCTAGGACAGACACAGGTAGGCACAACAGTCTTCAGTAAACATTAAGCTTTCTCATCACCATTACCATAACTTTAGGAACTATCAAACAGGATTTGGGCACTTATTTGCATCATTGCTTTTAGAATGAAAGTAAGGCTAAGTTTCACCATTGCAACCTCTGTCCTTGCATGCACAGCTAAATCTTTCAGCTGTGAGGGACAGTCTTGCAGTTGCCTTGCAGAGCAGCACTGACGAGAGAGGACATCTGAGGCACACATTTGATTCCCCTCCCAGGCTCAGGACAGTGTCAACTCTGGGTGCCCAACTTCTTCAACAAGTGCCCTAACCACCAGGCTATCTGAAATAAGGTCAGGACACCAATTCCTTCCCTTGTGGGCCAGGTTTTGGAATGAAACTGTGTCATGCACTGGGGTTTCATCAGTAGCGGTGACTAGTCCATGAATCTCAAACACATTTCAGCTTCAGATAAGTACTGACTCCCTTCTGAGGGGAACAGAGGGCCCCATATGTTGACTGGACCTGCCCCACAGAGAGGTCTGCTGCCTCCCTGGGGCCCAGATATGGGATATCATTGAGGGACTTCCTGGGCTGATTCAGCCCTCTGATTATTACCCACTGCTGATACTTCAGGCTGGCAGTGATGAGATTGAAAAGAGGAGCATCAGGCCAATTAAAAGGGACTTTAGGGCACTGGAACAAGTGGGATAGAGCAGGAACACAAGCAGTGTTCTGCTCAGTCCCTTTGATGGAATAGAAAAGCAATGAGAGGAATAGGAGAGTCCACGTTATCAACAAGTGGCTCAAGGATTGCAGCAGAATTTTGTGTTCTTTGATCATGGGGCAACTTTTATGGCACCTGTCCTGCTGCATCTGGGTAGGCTCCATCTCTATTAAAGGCAGAACGATTTTAGCTCATGAACTGGCAGAACTCATTGAGAGGGCTTTAAACCAGGTTTGAAGGGGGAAGGGGCTGAGGTGGGGCTCTCTGGAAGCAGGCCCAAGGGTGGTAAGCCTGAGCTTGGTGGTGAAGTCAGCAGCCCAGCTGAGGTGCATGTATACCAACACATGCAGAATGGGAAACAAACGAGAAGAGCTGGAGGCCACAGTGCAACAGCAGAGCTATGATGTAGTTGCCATCATGGAAACGTGGTGTGACAATTCACATAGCTGGAGCACTGCACTGGATGGCTGCAAGCTCTTCAGAAGAGACAGGAATGGGAGAAGAGGAGGAATGGCTCTGTATATTAGGGAGGCTTTTGATGCCATGGGTATTGAAACTAAAGTTGATGAAGTTGAGCACCTATGGGTAAGAATTAACCAACAGGTCCATGTCCTTCCTGTGATGAGGACCCCAGAGCTGGATGCAGCACTGCAGCTGGGGTCTCACCAGAGCAGAGGGGCAGAATATCCTTCTTCACCCTGCTGCTTTTGATGCAGCCCAGGCTTTCTGGGCTGCAAGTGCACATTTGATGGGTCAAGCCCAGCCTCTCATCCACCACAACTCCCAAGTCCTTTTCAGCCACGTTGCTCTTGATCTGTTTATCCCCTTAAATGCTAAGTTACAAATTGTGCTATGAAGACTATCCTCTTTAATTTGTGTTTATATTCCATTATCTGCTTATTCTAAATTTGGATAGCTACATTGTGTGAGCTGCTAACTTTACTGTCTTTTAGTCACAGAGAAAAAAAGGTAACTTTCAATATGATTGACCTCAGTCATGAATCATTTACATAAGCAAAAGTCAAACTGCCACAGAATTGCCTGTTTTTCCCCACAGGCTACAGTCAGGTATCAGATAGTTACCTCAAAACATGGAGGTCTCCTCATGGTGGATCCTGATATATTCATTAAGTCAGAAGAACCTTGTCCTGAGTGTTTAAAGAAAGTAAATGTGATCTCCTATATTCATAACCATTAAGGTAAGAAAATTAAACAATAAGGCACTGTTTAGCCACAACGGTGTGTAATGTTGCCATTCTGCCTGGCTCTTCTGCACAGACTATAAGTTTCTTCATCCCAAGGGATCAATTTTAGTACAATTCATTTGTGAAGGGAACTAATAAATATATATAAGCAATCACCGTCTCCAAAGAAGCAAATATTTGAGCAGACTAAAACAACATATCAGCTCTAAAGCTGTGAATTAGAGAGTAGGATCAAAGGGATGCAGCTTGCATTATTCCCAGTTTAACAGAAAAGAAGTTTTCAGTTAAAATGAAAGGTGTATTAGAAACTAATGAAAATGTGAAGATAGCTACAGGCACTCAAGTAATGAGTATTTACGTCAAGTGGTAAGATACTTATAAAATACAAGGACCTCTTTTTCTTCTTGCCTCTATGATATTAAATCAAGGTGAGGAAATGGATTTATGGAAAATTTCTCAAAGCATTGGCTTCTGCATTGCAGAAAAAAATATTCTTTTTTACACCTTTGTTTTCCAACCTGGTTAGCAAGAAAAAACAAAACAAAGCATTTGACTGTTCAGAGGTTGGAGAAGGATCTGTTCGTGGTGGGAAATTATGGGTGAATAAATTATAATTTCTCATACCAGGCTGAGCTCGCGTATACATTGAGTGTGTGTAGACTCAGGTATGCAAATAGAGGGAAGTGAGAATTAATAACAAGGTGGGCATAATCCGATTAGAAGAGTGGACAAAAATTCTTAAAATGTCTGCTTGTGTTGGTGTGATTCTTGGGGCTGTCCTGAGCAGGACGAGGAGTTCGAATTTGATGATCCTTGTAAGCCCCTTCAAACTCAGGATATTCTGTGGTTCTATGATTATTCACACAACTAGCTCATAATCAATCATAGAATCTGGCAGAAAAGCTTATTTCACTGGCACTGGTACTCCAGAAGGTTTTTTATTTCATTTTCTCTTTTCATTTTTTTTTTTTTTCTGTTTTTCTCGTTTTGCTTTTCTTATTTCCCATTTGCAGTGTCAGAAGTGACGCGCTGGGTTTAAAGGGGAGAGGAATTTCCATTAGCAGCTTGTTCTGCGCTGAGATGGGAAGCGACGGGGGCTGCGGCTCGGTGTCTGTGCACTGCTGCCCTCCGGTGGGGACAGACCGGCCGTGCTCCGGCTCTCGGGGAGAGGGGATGAGGATACCGTGTGAGGTGATCCAACAAAAACTAACGATGGAAACAGCAAAATTACCTGCTTTCTCTCTCTCTCTCTCCCCCTCCCCTCATCCCCCACTTTTTGGCATATTCTGAGTATAATAGTAAGAGAGTACACAGATAAATAAAGCTGGACAAAGGGGTTCTGGATAGAACAAGTAAAGAAAGAAAGAAAAGAAATGATGGGAAAAAAAGGAGCAGACTACATGCTTCTCCTGTTTCCATTTCACACGCTGATGGTGGAAGACGTATTTCTGACAGCCTCAGAGGTAGGGAAGTGTAACATCAAGCTTTTAACAGACAAAGAATGTCAGACTAAACCTCATTTCTCATCAGCCTGCTCTCGTTTGCATCAGCTGTGACTCACTTCCAGTGTAGCAGCCCAACAGAGTATCATTTTGCAGGTTGAGCACTGGCAATTTTGGCTGGTATTTGCAACTGATAATTGAATAGAGATGTAAGTACAATCCATCATTAACTTCCCCTCGAAAAAAATGTACCAGTTGCGATTAAATGCCAGACTAACAAAGGACTGAAAGGTTGCATGGAGCAATGAAAGTCAGTGGGAGAAGACAGGCAGCAGCAGCATGACAGCAGCATGACAGCCTTCTTGCTGTTGTCTCCTCTTCACTCACCCCTTCCACACAGCTACATCTCATTTACCTCTCCCACCTGCCATCCCATCAGATGTGCACTTCACCCTATCCACTCACTTTGTTTTTATTATCCCCTTCTTGAGCTGGTGGGGACATGAAAAATCTACTCTTTAAAACAAAGACAAGAAATCAACAGTGTTTATTACATATCAGACTCATTTAGCTTTTCAAATCCCTGTCATCCTTGTGACTTTCCCTTTCTGAAGAAAAACAAAGCTAGATAAGAAATCATGAGACAGCCATTTGCCATCAGACAGTGCTTATCTGCAGTCCTATGGCAAAACTTTTCCCCTTACTCTTCCCCTTTTAAAAATGCTAGCTCTGCTCTCCAGTGGCGCCAGGAATCATGAAGTGGCTGTTTTCACGTTCCCTTATTGTCAAGACAAACACTTTCTAAGCACAGGTAGAACTGTCACCAACACTTCCACAGCTACATGAAGCAGTTTCTATGAGGTTTGTGGGGAGTGGAACTTCTCTTTTTAGTGGAGGAAATAGAAACAGGCCCCTGGATATCCTGTCTCCAACCTCCACCAAAGGTTCCACCACAAAGTTAAATGTTCATAGTGAAGGTGGGCCAAAGTTTTCTTTGTAGTCTCAGTCATACTACCTGTAGTAGAAGTTACATTATATACTCTCATATCTCCCTTCCCATTAAGATCCCCATCACATTCAGTGCACACAATGTCCAGTGCCCAGATAATGATTAAAGAACTTATCCTCACACTTTTCCCAAATCATGCCTCTTGGCTGACTGTATACTTCTAACCATGTTTGCCTCCAGATCAGAATTTATTCCCCTGGGGGCTTTTTCCAAATATTTGTTGCTGTAGTATTTCCACAGCAGAATTCTAGCAGAAATATACAGCCCTCCATGTATTCAAAGCATGCTCCTGCTAATTTCAGTTGCAGCTGGGTGTTTCAACACTTCTGCAAATGAGACCACAAGGGCAGCAGTCAGACAGACAGAGAATGAGGAACATTCACTCAATGACCACCTGTGAAAAATCTTGTTTAAGGAACTCTCCAGCAAAGGCTAGGGCAGTCTGGAAATTTTCAGACAAAACAGAGCTTTGTCAAAACCAAAATTTGTGGAGCCCAGCATGTTCTCCTTAAAATATTTCAGACTTAACAAACTCTTATGAAACTGAAAATTATGTGGGGGGAATTCAGCTTAGACTTCCAAAACCGCTGTTGACTGCTGAGCCAGGGAAATTGGAAGTGGAAGTCTCCAGATTCAAAAGAGCTCATCAAGACTCCTCCCTAGGCTGAGAAGCTTTCGAAAGTGAGTACTCTGAACACAGTCAGGAAGGAGAACTCACATGTTGTGATACTGGACTTCCTGCAGCCATTGGAATAACTGAGATTCATCATGACTAGAGATAGGATCTGTAGATTGGCCAAAAAAAGTTTTTTGTAGAAATGGTCTTAAGTCAGAACTGAAACAACTCCAACCTTAAAAGAAGAAGAAGAAGAAGAAGAAAAAAATCAACATCTGTAGAAAGTAAATATGATTTTTCAGGCAGCTCTCACTGACAGAAAGGGAATGAAATTCTGATTTAAATAGGACCCTTTAATTTCTGTTCTTGCATGTTCTGCCTCATTTACTACTTCCTTTCAACATTTCTGAATTGTATTTCTGGCCTTCAGCTTAAAATATCGATATCCCATTTCCTACAGGATGAAGTATCTTCTTCTTATCCACTGAGTGAACTCAGTGGAGAGGGGAGCAGAAAAAAAAGTCAAAGGAAACTTGCAAGAGAGTGAATGAAGATTATTACTTGGCCTCATGGTTTGATTCAATTTACACTCTTAGGTTTGAGGTCATGCAGTACCTGATGACTACTAGGAGCTTGCTGTGCTTAACTGGAACTTACCCTGCTCAGTATATAAATGTTTGCTGATCCTGTTGAAGCACACACTGAGGAACCTGTGTTTCATTTGCACTCAGGAAATGAACACCCTTCCTTCCCCAGCAGGACCTTTTCTGACCCACCAGTTTCAATCCTTTCACTGCCTCTCGTACCTCCTGCTTTCTTATCAGAGAATCAGCCAGGGGAAAGGAATCATTTTGGAGGCCTGTACTTCATCCTGCTCAAAGAAGGATCAACACTGAATTCAGACTATGTTGCTCTGGGATTTATTAAAAAAAATAGTTGGAAATCTGTGAACAACCTACTGCAGTGGCTGACTGCACTCCCCTTGGTGTGACTTTTGACTCACTTCCTGCTCAGATTTTGGCTAACACATGGCTCATGCTGTGTGTAATTCCCTGATGTCTGCTGGGGTCAGCGCTGTTTGGCCAAAGCAAAGGCAACATGTATGCTTGACACAGTGGCCAGAAAGGGCTAAAGGTCCTTAGGCAACCACTGTCACCTGCAGCCTGCTGTCTCCTGCAGCCGTCATCTTTGCCTGTTGTTTGTCTGGCAATCTGTTCATAACCTGTTGACTCCCAGAGATGGTGTAAACCAAATGGCCTAGCTGGAAGGTGTCAGATTACCAAAAAGTTTTTGAAGCAGCTGCAGAAGCAGCTGGATTGCTGAGGCTTTCAGGGTTCACAGTGTGGCACCTGTGCAATGGCAGAGGAGGAAGAACATGAACTCTCCTGAGCAGCTCTGCTTTGTTAATAGGTGCATGAGTTATGAGCTGTGAGTTATGAATAAGAGAGCTTTTAAATTAGAAATCAATCAATCAATCAATCAATCAATCAAATCTCAGATAGGGTCTCTTCTGTTCCTGTCATCCAGCTCCAAGTCTAATTTGTTTTCCCATCACTGGTGGGATCTATGTAACCTGCAAACTACAGGAGAGTCTTTCTGCATCAAATATTTAGCTTCCTTCTTCCCTGTATTTGCTTCCTTCTCAACTGCTCTTTGGACTGACCTTGAAAAACAAGCTTAGACCTTACCGATGTAATCCAGAAACAAAACTGCTGGGAACATTTTCCCTTTCTTTTTAAAAGTTTCATAGAGATAGAATATGTTTAACATGAGAAAGCACAAAATATTCTTCAAAAGCATATACCCTGTGAGAGTCCAGAAGAAAGAGAGGAAGGAAGAAAGAAAACTCTTTTTAAAACAAAGCAAAACCCACATTAAACACATTTCTTCTTTCAAAGCAAAATCTCTAAACCTTTCAAAAGAGAAAGTAGCCAATTTTTTAAAAAGAAATTCAAAAGAACACATTTTTCCTAACCTCATATTTAGAAGAATAGAACTTTGAGGGCTGAAGATAACCCAAGATAATTCAACCGAATACACAAACCAGAGATACAGAAACTGTCAGCTCCAGCAGTATAAACTTGGCAAAGCTATAGGACCTCTGAAATTGAAGTCTTAAATTGGCAAATGCTGAACGATTTGAGAAACAGTCAGATACAGGAAAGTCATGTAATGAATATATTCTGTATGTTGGCAGGGTCTGTGACTGCACAGTATATAAAGGAGATGAGATGCACATTACATTAAATACATTACTTTCAAAGCAGCTATATATCTGTCAATTGCATATTATTAAAAGGAAAGAATGATACAACTTCACACTTTCTGTTAAAATGTACTGGAAAGAAAAAGTCCCTTATGTTTGCCAGACTGCTGCTTAACACCACATGAAAAAGAAACAGAGTATGCCCACAGTTTGTTGCATTTGCAGAAACCTGGCTTAAAAGTAGATATCCTTGATAAAAACATAGAATATTGTATGAACATACTAGATACTAATTATTTCCCATCAGACTTATTTAACAAATGCAGAATACTTCACAAACTCCCACTCACTGAATCATTTGTGTGGTGGTGGTCTGGAAGCACTTTGCTACCTTCTATATCACCAGCTTGTTAGCAGAATGATAGGGGATGAACTATTATTTTCTTTATGCTTTGATCAGAAAATGCTGATCTGCTAAATGCAATTTTGTGCAGAAGCAGGTTAATTTTGAGAAGACAAGTATTCTCATGAAACTAGCAAAAAGCTAACCCAACAGCAACAAAGTTACTGGATTTATCAGTAGAAATAGCTGAACAATCTGTCAACTTGCACTCTGCACACATGTGGGAGTTCTCATGGTTCACAGAGTCATCTTTTTGTGAAGAAACTTGAAGTTCAGTTTCATCCTTCTAAGGAAAGGAACTCCTTCAAAATTTTTTCTTTCAGAGGACAGTTTTCCTCCAAGCCAAATCATACACCAGACTCTTTCCAAGCTTCTGCACTTTGTACATTTGTCAACAGCAGAAGGAAGAAATACAGCCAGGGAAATGGCTTAAGCTAAGCACACACAACCCCACCAAAACCACTGGGGAAGCTTACACAATAAAAGTTAAATTTGCAAGTTTAGCTACCAAGTCTCTGGGAAAGCAACAATAACAACATAACTTTTCTAATAATCAGACAATGCTAAGATCAACAAAATTCTGATGAGAGATTCTGGGCATCATTCATGTATTTCAGTAATAGCTGCATGCTAACTGTTGTTTTACCTTCATGCAGCATTATACAACCTTGGTTAACTGAAGGGCTCCTGTATAGGATTTAAAATGCCTTTTTGGCAAATCCCACACATCAAAGTTTAATAATATTAATAATAACAACAACAATAAAAGAGTGCAGCTGCAGCTTCAGCTCCATAACACATAAATAATGACATTTTAAAAAATGAGATGCAGATATTTTGAAACTGTAATTAAGCCTCATAAAAAATCCCAGTGTAAAAATCAAATACACATATGCTTATTGCTGAAATGTCTTCCTGAAGCCCAGAGAAGATGAAATAATTGCTTCACTAGTTTACCATGCTTTAAAATTCTGAGCTTCAAATATCTTTTATTTATTATCTATTGCCGTGAGAAATCAATCAAATCACAATTCATAAAGACAGACAAGGAAACTGCAATATATAGAGCATATTTTCTTTACTATGTGAGCTTATATAACACAATCCTCAGGACCTAAAAAACATTTCAAATTAAGTACAATCCATTATTTGGGGTTTTACTTTTTATCTATTCAAATAGCACTTCAATGCTCCTTTAAGATCAGGGGAAAAAGTACAACAGCTCCTTTGACCATACAATATTTGGGATAAAAAAGACATAAACACTATCTATTGAACAAAGCAGCCAAACAAAAGAAAAGGACAAAGGACATCTATTTATTCTTTCTACAAATCTGAATATTTTTGCAAAACAGAGTTAAGCACTATATTCAAAACTGCAGAAAAAAGCCTCTGAATACAAGTGCATTTTCTTAGCTGGTTCCAGATCTATTTGATTTTTCTTTTTACTATATTGCATGGAATGGATCATAGCAAGCAGCAAGGGAAATACAAAAAAAATGTATGAAGTAGTATTTCCATTGGATAAACTGCTCAGAATAAGATAAAATTCTATGCCCAAATGCCCAAGATCTATGTGTATGCATGCTTTCAAATATATACAGATATGCCTATATACTGTGTACATAAATACACACATCTATATATGACTACAGAAATTATGGGGCCAGAAATCCAATTCAAACCATGTTATTGTGTCTAATTTCACTGTGTTTCTTCCTGTGCCAGCCTTGTTTACATAGAAGTATACGCATATTCCTTGACTAGTGGCAATGCTTTGAAGACTGAACTGTTGAAATATTTTACATGTCCTTTTTCCAGTTAAATTAATTCTAATTAGTAAATGCTAATATATTTTAGTAATTCATTCACTTTTTGATCACAAGAAAGAAGCAAGACAGTGGCTACTATTCTGTATATTTGTTTTCATTATCCCAGACATTTAGAATTTTTCATTCTCCAGTATCTTTGGGGAAAACTCAGAACCCACTTAATAATTTCATTTTGTGGTGAGGAATCTACTGTTTGATGGATTTTTTTCCACGCTTTATCTATTAGATACTTTATTGATGAAATAATATGAATCTAAAATACACTTTTCTTTTAGATTTCTTTCCAATCACGGTTAACAGTTTTATAGTCTGTGGTCCTTGTCATGCTGTCATTTTTGGTCAACACATTCTTTGATTTACTATGAGGTTTCAAAGCCAAAATCTCATTGCTTTATAGTTGTTATCTAGAGTCTCCCATTGTCTAAAATAAATTTGCTTTATGTTAATCACATGGTGGTTATATCACAAGCGTGTCTGGTATGTTTCCTGTTTTGCATTTGCATATTAAAGAGAAGAAAATTCTTAGAAGCCTGTGATGAATTGGGGTAGGCTGAATTGGCAGCTTTATTACAATTCAATATTTTTTCTAACAAAGGCATAGGTAGAGAGGAAAATGGCATTAAGCATAATAACAGAAATGGAGGGCTTCAGAGGAGTCTTACTGCACCAAAAAAAGTACCATCTCCATCCAAGGATATTTTAGCTCTTCTCCGTGGTATTGTAAGTTGAAGTTCATCCCCTTCTTCTAATTTTGCAATGCCTGGCAAAAGATTTGGAATATTTTGAAGTTAATATTTCAAATACACTATTTTATAAATGGTATTCAAAAATCATTATTTGTCATCTTGTAAATATAAGCATGGCTCCTTACTTGTGATGAATGCTTTTATCTTTAGGTACAATCTTAGAGTTTACAGCCTATCCAAAGCTGAAACTTAACATCCTCTGTGAAGATGGACCTAATTTCCACACTGCACTCAGCACAACACAGTTCACTTAATCAAACACTGCAGAAATTTCTAACGGTGGTGCACCCAGGTTCCTCATGTTATGGTGATGAGACAGTCAAAATCAGCATTGAGTGTTACTGGCCCAGACGGATCTGTTCCCACACTTCTGGAGGAGATGTTATGAGCTTTATCAACCACACATCAGCTGATCCACTGCAATTGCAAGGCACAAAAGTTTGCTTCCTGCCAGCCACACATCAGCTGATATGATAACCAAGAGAATGTTGCCTTCAAGCTGCTTCAAGCCACTGAGCTGAGAACACATCTAATACCTGCTGTGACACAT
Source organism: Regulus satrapa (assembly GCA_013396955.1). Lineage (NCBI taxonomy): Eukaryota > Metazoa > Chordata > Aves > Passeriformes > Regulidae > Regulus > Regulus satrapa. The sequence continues at coordinate 87,152 of VWZN01004544.1, read as the reverse complement.
GCTCAACAGCATGAGAGAGCAGTCAGAACTCTTCTGTCCAGGTATAAACAGAACAGTGGGAATTTGGGAAGCAGGAATCATGAAGTGGTAAGATAGAGATTCTAGTTAGGAAAGGGGAGCCGTAATACAAGGGTAAAATCAGAATATAGATTAAATTGAAAGTGGTTATGTTGCCAGAATGTGTGACTGAAGGGGCAAAAATTAAAGGAAATGTTTAGACAGCCTCAATTGCCAGAACAAAGTATCTAGTTAGTTAGTTGGAATTAATTTTTATTTGAAAAAAAAAAAAAAAAAGCTTCCTGCCACATCCCATTTATTGAATGCCACTAGCTGACAGTCAACTCCATCCCTCAGTGTCACCCATTTTTTCATAAGGCAGTGGAAAAAAAAATATTGCTGGAAAATAACCAAAGAGAAAACCCTCAAATCCACTATTAAGGTGGAAAGACAGACAAATAAGAGGTGATATATGGGAGTATATAGGCCTTGGAACTAATTCCTAAAGTGCTACTGCAGGAATATACACATATATTGATCACTGAGCCTGCTGGACTCGCTGTAAATATTTTAATTGATCTTGTGGTGCTTCTAATTTGTGCAGTCATAAAGACCACTTAATAGGAATTAACTGTTTTTCCTCAAGCTAAAGACTAAAAATGCAGTAGACTTTGTAAGGAATAGAAATATCACAGTAAGGTATGCAAGTATTGGATGGCTAAAATCCATACATGACATTTCAAAGAAGAATATAGCTCTTTAAGATTTTCTTGGGATAACCAAATGTGGAATTCCACCCCTAAGTTAAACTGAGTTTTTTAACAAGGACAATAGGTACTCCACTTGCCTGCCTCAGGCATCTAACTGAAAGCACCAAAATGTCTAACCACATTACAGAGTCAATGGAGAGAGCAAAATTATTCAGATCACCAAGCTAGATGCATAAACTCCAACTGCTGTTACTTTATATAAAACTATATTTTTTGAAAGTATTCTGTATTTTTTCAGTTAGCTAGATCCATGAATGCAGACCCTGTTCCTTATGGCTGCTACAATACAATTGCCCAACACTACAGATTGTATTTGATACAGCTTATTTGCAAACAAAGAAAAGGAAAATGCAAATATTTACCAGCAGTATAGCAAGAATTATTTGGATAAGACTGTGGCATATTTTGGATGCACCGAAACAATGTCACTAAGCTGAGATCATCACCAAACACATGAGCCTTCTTCCTCTGTATTAGGTGTCCCATAGCAAATGTTGTATCCGTATATAAAACCTACAGAAAGAAGATGTGAAAACTTTAAAGCTACAGAAAGGAGGCATTAAAAAAATCCTTGCAAAAGTCAGGTGCTAAAGTGAAATATGTTTTCTCACCTGGCCATATATGAAAAAATAACCAGTTTCTTTGATCACTATTTTATTTCCTTGTTCTTCCAGAGCTGTTCCACGTTTAAAGCTCAGGAGCCAAGGGACAATGCTTGAATCATCTAAAAGACAGAGTAATTTTGGGTGATCAAAAAGGTTATTTTCTTAATTTTCACCTGCTGAAAGTTAACAAAGCTGACTTCTAGATGGAACTTCCCATCTCACTAGGTGGATTCCCCACTGAAAAAAATTATATTTGCAAGAGCCATCCAGATTCAGGGACCTTCCAGACGCAGACCTCCTTTTTTTTTTTTTTTTTTAACTTGCTGTTAAAACTCAGTTACTGCTTTGAAGTTGGGCAAAATTTGTTTTGAAAAGTTATCCCATGGAATAGTTAACTGTAAATCACAGCACATATTCTTACCTTTCTGTTGGATATCACTTTTGCTGTCAGCAATCAATTGCAAGCAGGCCTGTAGCACTGCAAAGTGAAAACATTTTGAAATCAAAGAAACAAAAATCAGTAAAAGAATAAACTTATGAAACTACTTCAAGAAAAAAAGAAAAGACAAGAAAGAAATCTCTCAGTCTCACCACTCACTTTAAAACAGAAAATAGCGGTTTTAACACAGGTCTTACTCAAATGTGCAGAATGAAAATTCCTGTCACAACACATACCAGATGACTTTGAGAGATCATGCAGCTATTTGGGAGGCCTCAGGTAGCAGCAGAAGTAATGCTTGTTTTTATATCTGGTCCTAATATCATCATGTAGCAGTAAGTCAAATGAGCTAGAAATCATTAGTTCAATTAGCCTTGTTAATTTTCTAGGTAAAAGATTGAAAAAAGCCTCAACCTCTCCAACTATGATAGATAACAGATTTTCTAACTATGTTTGCTGTATTATTTAGAGTAATTACTTCCCACTTTTAGTTGCTGTGAAATATTAGTCATATATACTTTCATAATCAATTCTCAAAGTCCATATATATTTACTTTCAATATATTTTCAGATACCTACACTCCATCAACCTATGAGACTAAGAGGGAAAACAGAGACATGATTCTTAGCAAATTAATGCATACATAACAAATAGGTTGGTATCTGTCAAAATGTGTTGCTCAAAACTGTAGAAATTGGTGACACAAATGAGAAATTAGGTATTTGTTCAGAGAAAAATGCTGCAGAATGTAAAAAAATACAGGTTTTTAAGGTAAACAAAGATCTTGCAAAAAACCAAAAAACAAAACAAACAAAAGAGTAAAAACAAAAACACAACCCAAAACCTGCAAAGCATAAGGGTCAGGCAACAGAATAAAAAGAAAAAAAAGAATAGCTGCATTTGCTTGGATCAGATTTTAATCAAAGCATCTGGTTCTCATGCCACTTTGAAGGATGGAAAACCAAGCAGTAATATTTACTGCACAAGACAGAGACCAAATGAATTTATTAAGAGTCAAGAGAAGAAAGTTCTGCCATGGATAGCTCAACTTTTTTACCACTTTTCAGACAAGAAGGCTGTGGATCATATTTGACTACAAAGATTTGGCTATAATGAGGAATGCCATGGATATGTGGGATCCTGTTTCAGCATCTCTCAGTGGTACCCACATGAGCAACCAAGTGTCCAGTAACACAAACCTCTTGCACAGCAGGTAGCAAGAAGATTTGGGTGGAAAGCAGTCTCTTTCTGTTTTTATGTCTCCTTTTTAAGGGCTCCTTCTTGAAAACAACAGGAGAGGGCTGGATGTTCACCAGCACTCAGCAGTGACAACTGGCAGCACTGAAGGATTCAAGGGCACATCTGGGAATGCTCCAATGCCAGGACAATCACACAACCTGCAGGCCCTATTTATGGTAATAGGAATGCTATCACACAAACTCCTGTCTCCTACACTGAAATGTGTCGTTTAGTCCTATCAATACACATCAGCAATCTGCTACGATCTATAGATTTTTCAAACCAAGAATTTAAAGGCATCTGAATTATCTACCTTCTGGCAAGAAAAAAAAATTCAAGTCAACACAAAATTTAAAAAGCAATTATACTTCATACATTTTTCTATCACACTTGTGATCAAAAGAGTTTTTTGGAAAATAAGCTTCTAAATAAAACTAAAATGTGATTTTATGGAGGCACACAACACAGCACATCAGGCAAATAATTTCACAAGGTATTAATTCTTCTTTGGAAGAAAATGCTTTCCTAAGGCATTCAAAACAGAATTTGCCATTTCCCTAGTATTTCAGTAAGCTAAAACAAAATTTTAATTCCTTCTTTTAAAAGAAGTCACTAGTGTGGCCACCAGATTTTTCACTAATCAAACAAGAGGATTTGTGATGATTCCCACTAACCAGCTGCTATCCAGTAAGTAGAGTCTACAAGCAGTGAAAGCTATGGCTACTTTAGGAACTCTTATTAAACTCACTCTGCAAACTTAGAGGGCATTCTTCAAACTATTCTATTTCTCAGTTTGCAAGTCTGGATTCCTGTTTCAGCTGGTTGCAGCACTGAAATTCTAGTCAGCATTGCTGAGAACTGCTCACGGTAACTAAAATCTGTTAGTTCAGTACAGTTTGAGATCATCTTCTAAAAAACCATACCAACTCTACTTTATTCTACAGACATCAGATCTGCAATTAATCTCTGAAAAAAAAAAAACAAAACAAAACAAAAAAAAAAACCAAAAAAACCCAAAAAAACCCAAAACCAAACCAAAACCAAAACTGTCTCTTTTCTTTTAATATATGCAGATAGGAACAAGCCTCCACAGAATATAGTAAGCTTGTTTTTGCAGAAAATGCACACAATAGTGTCCTTCACGACAATATAAACTAGAACAGTGGCCATTTTGCCTAAAGCTACAAAAGACAATATCTAAAAAAGTGCTCGAAGGATTGAACAACAATGTGCTTCAAAAATATGTTCAGAAGCTAAAGCTGGCACATAACTACTTCCAGTATATACAAGTACTTTGGCTTCAGTGGAACTACTTACATGCCTAAAATTAAGCAATTTATTGACATCAAATCCAAGTATTAATACTATTGAGGAGAAGATCTGGAAATACAAAGTACATTTTCTGAGTAAATTAACAGGAATTTTCAGTAAAAAGTAAATGTTGGTAAGAAATGCTAGCAATTCTATTCCAAGAAGTACCCTAATCTTACCTTAAGTAACATGAAGAATACCTGTATTACAAAATACACATTGAACGTCTTTCAACCCAGTGTAAATCAAACCTGAGCAACATTTTGGAATATAAAGGATTTTTGATCAATAATTAAAGTAAAATACAGGATTAATAAAACGTATTGAAAAAGTATAGAAGTATCTAGACCGTCACCATGAGATCTATCTGTATAGAAGTGTATCTAGAGTGATAAAGTATGTCCCACCCTCTTGTGACTTTATGTAATACTTTTGTTATGATTAACATTCTTTTTTTCTGCTGATTTTAATTGCTCTGCAGGCTGTGAGTTGGCAGAAGTTTATTTCCGACTCTTATTCCATGAACAGAAGACCCAATTCTGACGTTAGTCAGTCAGATGTCTTTATAAACCACAGCCAGAACATGAAATGATGTGTTCTCTACTGTCTGAGCAATGTAGTCACAATTAAAAACAAACAAACAAACAAAAAACAACCCAAACAAAAAAACCCAAAACAAAACAAAACCAAAACAAATCCCCAAAAACCCTACTACTATCTTTTGCTGGGGGACAGCAATCCAGATTTCTGGATATCTCCATGATTTAAGACCTTATATTGGTAAAATAAAATTTCCCCTCATACTCAAACTTTGTTATTATTTAAATTGCATAATAAATTTAGTATTTTGCAATCTCAATGATTAATTAAAAAAAAATTAAATTTGTGAGCTTATGTCTAAAATTTAAAGTTTTGATATCTGAGGCCTGAGACATCTGTGCCAATTTTTGCTGAAATAAAACCTAGGAAAAACCCTAACCTTAAAATAAAACAAAACAAAAAAAAAACCCAAACCAACCCAGACCTGTTTATTTAGTTTCCTTTTTGTCTAGATCTGTTCTCTGTAGGCTTCCCAAAGCACATTTAAACACCAGACAATTTAATTTAGAAATTACAAACATTTTCTTGAACCATCTGCAGTTCTTCTTCCCTTAACTTCTCGATTTCTCATTACAAGAGATCTTACTCTAGTTTTCGCTTGTGCATTTTTATAAACATTTTTTCATGAATTCTATCACTGCAGACACCAGGACAACTGGTTAATTTGGTGCTTTTTAATATAGATGTCTTTATATAGCATTAATTATTAATTAAATCAGTCACTGCATTAAAATCCCTTAATCATAGTTGCACGTATGACTAAGATCTAACAAATATTTTCAAAGAATTAGTAGCATTATTTTGGCCTTCACAGAATTGCCAATAAGATATTATTTTTAGCAAAACAAGGGAATTATCTACTAAGAATTAAGACTTCTATTATTAAAGCAGAATGTTGGTTTTAAAACTTAGAGCCTATTTGGTGTATTTTTGACTGCACAGTGTTCTGCATAATACTCATTCATTCATTCATTCATTCATTCATTCATTCAGTGAAATTCTTCATGTAAAATTGCAGGAATTGCATCAAATAATTTTCTATCCTTTTGCATAGAAGGGTCTATTTCCTTTTGAGTTAGACTGTTGTCAGCAGAAAAAAATAAGGATAACATATTTTCAAGAAGTAGGCCTTTCTTTTTCCTTTTTAATTTGATTTTAATTTTTATTTTTTATTTGACATCTTCAAACAATAAAATATTAAGTATTGTGAATATTTGGTAAAGGAATTTTATATGTGGCATTTGTTCAAGCTAGTAAAAAAAGCTTATGTCTCAAATTCAAAGATCACTTAAGTACCACTTTTAAAACCTCCCTATCCCTCTGTCATGGATATCTAAAGCAACAACATACAGAGTCCAAACACTTCCAACCAAAAAATGTACCAATTTTCCCGTGCAGAAACTTTATCACGAGCAGCGGCAAAATTCTCACACCATGCTTGGAAGGCAACAGCTACTTCCCATGGACACAACTGATTTTGTGTAGGAGTAGAACCTGAGAACTGCTAGTAAAATAAACAATTGCCAGGTCATATGCCAGGTTACCCTGCCTCACTGATTTGTGGAATTGCATAGAATAGCTCCTCAGCTCCTTCATACATGCAAGGAGTTGAACAACCTCAATACACCAAAGTAAATGCAGTCCATGGGGGCTCTGGTCTGATCCCAGCAGGTCACCTGCATTTACAGAAGACCTGATTCTCACCTCCCTAGGTAATGGGACTCAGAATCCCACAGTAATGATCAGAATGTGACACTGAGGGAGTGTGAAAATGAAACCTAATGTTCATACTTTAGCTTAGGCAATGGGACCTAAATATTTTTCCTGGATTCAAGCATACATGCAGCTTAGAAAGAAACGCACAGGCAACACAATCAGTAATTCTGAATAGAATATAGAATTCAGGAGAGGTCTTTTGTTGTGCACCAATTTTCCTCCAAAGATGAAATTTGTAAAGAGAAAGATAAAAAGAAAAAGTACATCTGTTGGAATGTGTCCTGATATGACATTTGCCAGAAGCATACATTTCAATTTCACCCATTACCTCCTACTCATTGCATCAAGAACTCTGGTTCTGACTGCTAACTGTAGCTTTATTTGGAATTGATGCTTGAAACACTTTTCTTCAACCTACCCAAGCTGGAAATTTTTGCAAGATACGTAAATGTGCAACTACTGATGACTAATAGTTTTACGTATTAGCACAGACAAACGTATGTGCCATATAATGCCCACAAAAAAAAGAAACAACATTGTGTTAAATCCACTTCAATTGTCCTTTTAATTAAAATGCTAATTTGTGACCACTTGTATGCATTAAAATGGAAATTCAGTACGTCTAAGAAAGGCTGTACTGGGTCTAAAAAAAGAATGATGGGGCATCCATTCCTGGAATTTAACAATTAAAATCTAAAAACCCCAGAACTGAACAATAACTTTATTTATAAACAAGATATTAATTCCATATTTTACTTCTGCTCTCTGTTGAAGCACAAGAGAAACAATTAGATACCAGTTATGTTTCCAAATATTAACTTTCCAAGGAATTGATCCATATAAAAGTAAAATGGTGGGTAAACAATTAATTATGAAATCAGACTCTACTTTGAGACCTTGCTGGGGTAAACAAAAGTAGGACAAGAACAGACACCTTACTCAATACTCTGATTTATTTGCCCTTAAAATGGAATGAGTGCCACATATCTGCAGGACAATTTGGAGACTGATGGCATTCTGTCACCCAAATATGAATGTAAAAAGATCAAAATGCAGGGCCTGTAATTCTGTGTACATGACCAAGTCAAAGATTGGATTCAGCACCATGAACAACACCATGTTCTTCCATTTAATTCATTCTGCTAAAATGGAGCAAAATTTAACATTGACTAGTAGGTTCATAGTTATCAGTGAAATCTAAGCTGAGAAAATATAATGTTACTGAACTCTGGAAAACTAAATTTTTTATAATTAGAGCAGGCAGAAAGCTAATTCTAACAGACAATCTGTGATATAAATGCAAGAATTGTAATTTACTTTTTTTCTTCTTTTAAATTTAAAAAAAAAAGAGTTTCATGTTAGAAAACATGTTTATAATAGGTCAACTTATGCATCTTTTCCCTTTAAAATGAATGTTCATATTCTGTGTTTTCTTTCATCTATCCTAAACAACTTTATAGCCAGCTGTACCTTAAAAAACGTTTACAGAAATAATTAATTATTAGCTTAATTGAAATTTTATGCATTAGAAGTAAACAAGTATAATCAGACGTGGCTACATGGTGAGAAGAATCTAAAGTCTACTCAGAAGCACAGCTGAGGAGCCCCAAATCCTGCTCGGCTCAAATAGCAATAAGACTAAAGATGAAGGCTGTTGTAAATGAAACTGAATCACTTGCAGAGTACTGATCCCCTACCATTCATTTTAAAAAGGACATGTCCTTATTTTTTATGATACTTGTATTTTTTTAATTTGGGAGTTCCTAGAGTGGGGAGGGTAGGGGACCTTTGTGGTTCCTGTGATAAAAAACAGGCTACAAGAAATACAATTTAAGCAATCATGACCTCAGTCCTGATTGTGAAATCTTTCTTAGCCAAGATCTTGAATCAAAGACCACTAATGAAATAGAATAAATCTGGTATAAACCAGAAGTTTAAGTGATTCAGGATATCATTTAAGTCATAGATGTCCTAAATTAATGTGTTTTTTTTTTTTTTAATACTGGAAGTAAGTAGATTAATTATACTCTAGAACTTTAATTTCATTTAGCTGACTTAAGCACAAATGAAATACATTTCATATTAGTTGCTCACTGAGAAAAGCATTTTATACAAAGCTTCATTTAGTCTTTACCTATAATTTACTCAATTTCAACTTTTCTAAATAGTTTAAGGTATCAATTAAAATAATAGAAAAGTATACATAAGAAGAGTGAACTGGTTTAGTGGCTCAGGAGTATTTTTAGTTACTCAGTGCAATTAGAGTGTGTGTGCAAACTGGTATAATAAAATTCTGCATTTCATCTTATAAGGCCTCATGAAAGAAAGAAATGCAAGCATTTTATTCCCAAAGGAAACAAATATATCTTATTAATAAGTCAATTCTATAATACACATCAGAGGTCTTTTATGGAGCACAGTCATCAGTGTTCTCTGCAGAACCTTTCAAAAAGGAGACCAATGACCAAAACAACCCCACTTACTGGATAGGCATTCCTTTTTAAATTTTATTATTTATTGATAGGTTGTTTTAATGTAGAAATGATGCTAAACTTCTGAATTCCTTGTAGTCTGTATCTTTTGTCAGGTACAACCCAGTCTTTCTTCTTGAAAGCTCCTATTTCCCTAAAGTTCTCATTACTTCTCTCTATTAGGGTGAGCGTGTTTCCCAGACAAGTGAATTGTCATTTTTATTAACAGATTTCCCTCCTTATTTTGATCAGAGAGAATTAAACAGTTAAAATTTGAATGATTTGAAATTGCCTTTCTCAGCTCCAACACATCACACAGATTTGGGATCTAACATTCAAAGTTTAACCTGCAGATAGCATAAATATCTGGTACCTTAAACAGCATGTCCCTACTCATGGCAGGGCGGTTAGACTACATGACCTTTAAAGGTCCCTCCAACCCAAAACATTCTGTGATTCAATATTCTGTCCTTTAAGAGAATATGCCTATGGTTAACACCATTCATCCATCAATAATTTTGAAAACCAGAATGGGCTCCAGGAGCACAGATCAACTGATAGGAGAAAGAAAACAAGAATCAAACACTCCTGCTTTTCTCTAGATAGTATCCAACTGAAGCATCTTAACCCGTTTCATCAGCTGGTATTTACCTTTTTCTTCTGTATTGTCAACAGACCGCCTGCCCCTGTTTCTACTCCCGTTCCAGATTTCCTTTTGGAAGCTCTCAGCTGGGCCAGTACCAGCAAGCCTGCTCTCCTAACAAGGAGAAGCAACAGTCAGCGAGAGCAGCCCCACATTTGTCTGTGCCCTGCAAGTCAGAACCCAGCCCTCCAGCTTACCTGCCTGGAGCCAGCTGTAGACACTTGGAGGAAGGCAGAAACAGGGCTACCTGCTTTATTTTCATCGGGGGACACGAGTGGCTGGTCTAGCGGAGACCTTGCCTGGATGCTGTAGATCAGCTCGCTGCGCAGAGCTTCTAGTTCTGTTTTCAGGATGATAACATGGTAAAGAGACACTGCTGCAAGACAAGAGGACAGGAGCATTGCAAGCCACAGGAATGTGACAGAAAAAAGTCCCCTGGTGCCTGAAACAGCACCAGGGGGGGCAGAGGGAGAGGAGGCGGTATCCTTCTGTTGGATGACGTGCACACAGTCCACGGATTTCATCGCTGATCTTTCCTTACTAAAGCCAGAGGGAGAGTTCAGCTGTCCCCTTCCGAGGTGCAATCCATGTTACCAGTTGCTCTCTGAAACTAAGGGCATCCAGAATAAGTGAACAAAACGCCCAGATCATTTCCTGTCATATGAAGCTGTTGATAGCACCATTAAACTTAATGTACAGAGTGAGCATCTAAGATTCTGTCTTCCCTTTGTTTTCACCTCTCTGTGCTGCATTTTGGAAATGAATACTTTCTCACAAGCTCTCTTCCTCCTTTCACTTTCCACTAGTTATTTATGTGGCAGCTTGCTATAGCCATTTCCCATAATCTTTAAATTTAGGCACAGCCAGTACCTCTGGCAATTTAGAGCCTTATCTAGAAGCACAGAAACCATATAAAGTTTCCTGGCAGCATTTAATCCAGTGCTACTTAAAAGACATACACTTAGGACAGGCATGTGCCTCTGCATGTGTGAAGGCATATAGATGCACTCTGTATACACATTATATCATCTGTTTATATTAACATGTTTATATTCATATCCAAAGTGCCAATGTGCCCACAGAGGAGACAAATTATTCAAAATAAATCTTTTGTCATTTCCTAAAAACAATAGTGGAAAAACATTCCCCGGTATGAGTTACAAATTACAGGTTTTTCAGTCACATGAAGGTGCAAATTCTGCAGTTCAGTTCATCAAACTAACTTGAAAAAGGATGACATTTAAAAAAAAAAAAAATCTAATAAATACAGTCTCTCTAAAAGAGAGAACCTCCACTAATGCAAAAGGGAACACAAAGAAGCAGGGAGAGGAAATTTGGTAGAGTGGATCTAGAAGAGGTGAAAACTAGGGCATGAAAAAGAATAAGAGAGGGGAAATAAGAAGAGGGTGAAAGGGCAAATATTTATAGAGAAAATATATAGAGAGATTTTTAAAATAAACACAATCCAAAACTTTAAACATGCATGCTGACAAGACTCATGTGAATCCTGAGTGTCTGGTTTAAGCTAATTTTTTAATATTTTATAACTATTTTCATCTTAAAACTATATTAGGAATTCCTTTCTTCTCTGCAAGAGCAAGGCTACCTAGATATCTCACATATGTTCATGTGATATTTGTTTTTACTATATTCTCATACAAAACTCAACCTTTACCCTTTTGTTAAAAATTCCAGTGGTCTGGGACAGAAGAAAAAAGATAAACAATATCACAATTATGGCTAAAATCAACAGGTCAACCCCTCTTGCCATGTAAGTAAACTTTATGTTTGCAAAAGAGGAAACTTTTGCAGATCAGTCCAAACATTGTGTAATAAATCCTGAAAACAACACCTACCACAGTAACTCAGATCAAGTTAATTCTGTTGGGAAAGAGAAGGAAAAAGAAATAACAATAGAGTAACAACTTCTGTAGCATCTCCCTCTTCTGTTTCTTAAAGCTACAAGAAATTTAATGTGATAATCTTTATCCTCTTCCGTTCTGATGCGCTCTTTTCTTTATTTTGTCACCTCTAGCAACCACACACATCCTGCTCAGACAAGTAAATCTGTTCCTAAATGCAAAGGAAAAAATATACTCTGTATCTTGCGCCTAGAAGCCACGCCCATACTGTGAGAAATTATATAGCAATCGGTGTGGGGTGGAAAAAATAGAATACCATACCATTTCTGTTCCTATTTTAAAGGCTAAGGAAGCCATAAATGGGGCTGCATTTTGAAGTAAATTCAATATTAACTAATGTAAGGGTTTTTTTAACAGAATAAGCAATTATTAGAACTAAGCAGACATGCCTTCAAGTATCCTTAGACTTCAGAACATTACCAGCCTAGTACTGCCTGTTCCAAAAATAAAAAATAATGTGACAGTTGGAAAAGAAGTGCTATTTTAGAAAATGAAATCGAGTGAGAGAACAAAAGTTATAACTAGCTATCCAGGAATACCAGGAAACTATTGGCCAGTAAGGTCTCTGCAGTCATTAATGTATCAGAAAGTAACAGACTGGTATATAAATAGCAGTGCTCCAGCCACTTCCAGAGAAAATAGGCTGTTCCCAGCCTCCACAGCCTCTTTAAATGGGGTCATTATTTGGGCTGGCAAAGTAATTGTGGTGACACAGAGGACTTCTGTAAGACATCTGGCTCCATCTTGCTAATAATTCTGATAAATGAGAATTTCAAAGGGGAGATGAGGAAAATCACAACAGTCCACACATGGGAAATTTTTTAATTCAATAGGCATTTGTAGCTAAGCATCAAAGGGATCTCTCTGTTGGCAACCTTGTGTTGTTCTGTAGATTTATAAGCAGTTATGTGGTCTGAAACAAAATGTAACTTCAGACGAGTTATGTGATGACAAAAACGGTGAAACAAGAACTAATGACAATAAGAGATCAATCATATAAACCAGTACGAATTATCTAGAAATATACTTAGCTGAACAACTTCTAATATAATCAAATGGAGCTGCAGTTAATTGCAGTTGCTAATTGAATCAAAGTAAATCATAAAAATTACTTCAGAAAAAAAACCCAAATCACAAAAAAACCGCAAACAAACAAAAAACCCACCCCCCAAAACTAAAAACAAAAACCAAAAAACCCCCCAAACAAACAAACAACAAAAAAAAATCCCCAAACCAAACAAAAACACCATGCCACTTGCAGAGCCTAGAACCTGCAGGCAGTGCCTCAATGCTTGCCACTATGTCTTCTCATAACATACTCTCCTTACGATTCCTCTCATTGGCAGAGCTGCAGAGTGGTCCTTAGCCTGCTTAACGCAAAGTCAGTAAGACCAGCACATGCTGCTTCTGCTGTGTTTTAAACTAAAGTGTGACTAAAGAGGACTAAGGAGTGCTCAGATCATCCTCCCAGCAGCAGACATGCGAAGGTGATGATTTCAGCTGAACACAAGCTCTCAGTTGAATATTGTTGAAATAAGGGTATATTATCTGAATATATATCTGCTGGGGGGAAACAGCATCATGCCTTTAATACTGACAAACTTATTTGCATATAGCTAAGACTGACAAAACTGAACTATGAAAAAGGTCAAAAATCCAGAATGAATGTTAGAGACCTAAGGAACTAATCTCAGAAATGCTATTCAGGTTTAGGTGAGAAGTCTTCTTCTACTGGACAGCTTTCCTGAAAATCGTTTTGCAAACTTTTGTACCACATCAACAATTTTGGACTCAGGATACACAGTCAGAAAACCTTAGGGGTTTCCTCAAGACCAGCTCAAGGCAGTTTATTCCAAACTATTTCTACAAAAGAAAATGTCATTGGATGAAACTGCAGAAACCTAGTTCTGGCCATTAAACTCTGCAAACAAGTAAGAATAAGCTCTTATAATAAAGGTATTCTGAAAATATGGTGTTAATTTGCATGTATAGTACACGATTCATGCATACACAATAGTGTCTCTTTAACCCAAAGGATGAGCTATGTTGAACACTCAGATTAACTGACTAAAAAACCCTCTTTAATTTAGCCAAGGAAAACTATTATGAAATGCCTTGGCTAGTCTAAGAATTCTGCTTAACCAAGTCCTTTATCTCCAGGAAAAAGAGCAAACATTTAGATAAAATTCAAAATAATAAATAAATGGAAACCAAGCCCAAACACATTACCACTAAAGACTCTTAAAGGTGAGGATTTTTCACTACAAGAAGGAAAATGGTCTCCTGAACAAAATTTATGCTGGTTAAAGCTTCCAAGATGTTACAGCAGAAACAAGCTCTGTAATTGTATGCAGGGGTTGTTTTGGTTTTTTTGTTTGTTTGTTTGTTTTTTGTTTTTTGGTTTTTTTTTCCATTTCTATTATGTACAGTATCAGATTAAATTACTAAAATGGGTCCTGCTAATCTGAAAATTTATAAAAGATCAACATGACATCTGTAGGGAACCAAGGCAGAAATAGTAACCAATCATACAGCAAATTTGTAGTTAAACCAGAAACTGAATTCTTGATTTCCTGAAATCCAGTTATGTACGTTAACCACAAAAGCATCTTCTTTGTGGGGGAGGAAAAACCCATCATGAAGTTCAATGTACAAATGGGAAGCAGTTGATATGACTGTGAAGATGGGTAAAAACCCAGTTTACTGAAGAAACATTAAAGTTTACTTAAAAACAAATGTTCTGTTTCTAAAAAGGAAATTGTGCAGATGCTGCAGCCCAGAGATCCAGGCAAGTGTGTCGAAGGCCAGACTAAAAGTACGCCTCCAGTGGCAAGGGTCCAGCTCCACATACTTCTGAAGCAGCTGCAAAATGGTCCCTGTGTGATTACAAGGAAGAGACCTCGATATCTCTTGCCTTACCACACAAGACAATGCAGAACAGAGGAGCACAGAAAAAGCAAAGGTTCCATTCTGAAATCTTCCATTTAATTTCAAGTCTTTTGTTGAAGGTGGACAAAATAAGAGGACTGTTTTGGAGGAGATCAGAATGAATTCTGTATTATAGTTTTCTGCTAATAAAGAGATCTATCTGCATTCAGAGTACCTCCTCTGAAACAGTACACATTCCTTTCAAGAACACTTAATTAGTTCCTTCAGCCACTAACTACAACTTACACAGTAGCAAATTCAAGCAAGTTCTGCCTCACAAATGGATCCAGAAAGTACTCTATTTCTGGATGCTCCACTCTCGTGGCTGTGTATATTATATCTCACTATTTTAACTTTAGGGAAGCTGTTGAATACCTTGCAAACCAAGGATGTGTTACATAAACAGTTAAAGCCTTATTTGATAAGTTACTTAGTTAAAAGGAAAACAAAAAATTCTGAGATTTTTCTGAGGTGAAAAGGGTAATCTTTTATCTTTTTCTCAACATTTCAAAAATGCTGAGGAAAACACAAATATCTGCAGATTTTAGGTATGCCATCCTTGTTTCATTCCTTGAAATATTTTATTTCTTTAGATATCTAGATGATTTGGGTCCAAATGCATACTAAGTATACATACAAAGAAAACCTACATCTGACCTGCAGCCACTGTCACTTTTTACATGGTTATTACAGTGCTTTCAAAAAGAAAAGGAACTGACACAGAAAGGAAAAGCAATTATTATAGGTGTCTTTCAAAGTATGTAGCAGAACCAGCTAGAAAACTATTATAAAAACATATAAAATATAAAAAAGACAACCCAGGATTTATATACTACAGCAGCTTAATGAAAACCTCATCCCCTTCCCTCCCTCCCCCTCCCCATGATGTTACAGCAATTGCTTCTTACTGCCCAGGGAAAAAGGAGCTCTGTCATACAGCTGAAGCCCACTTCTCTTACAGTCTCATCGGCTTTGCTATCCAGCAACAGGGAGAACTGCATTTCTTCCCCTCTTTGACACAATGCAACTTAACAGATACTGCACAGATGGGCTAAAAATGCTTTTGTATGGTAACAAGATAAACACAGAGCCATGGCCCTTCATGTGGGAGTGGCTGCTCTGCTGCTGCTACAGGCTGGAGACATTCAATAGAGGGCACAGGACAAGGATTCAAATATTTTCAAATCATAATGTTATTTCCTCGTAGCTGTATTTGCTACACTGTCCCTGAGTCCTAGAGAACAGACAGAAAAGGGTTCTCTGCCTGACCTTTCCCTTTGAATTTTTGTAAATAATTAGCCCACACTAAACATTAAGTGTAATTCAAACCAGCTGTAGAACTTCCTTTCTTTCTTTCTTCAAGCAGCACAATCTGTCCCTTAGTTACTTATCAAATTAGTGGCAACATCTCTCTGAACTTGGTATGTGAACATATTTATATTTCTGTCAGCCACCTTGCAGCTTTGCATTATTCAGCTCATTGCTTCAGATTATTAAATATGCATCTCCAGTTGGGACTGAAACCATGCTCTTTAATACAGTAAAACCAAGTCTGCTCTTAAGCTGCATTGCCTTTCAGAGAAAGAAAAACTGCTGTTTTTCCAAGAGATACAAGAGTTATTCTGCCCCCAAGCTGAAGCATAACAAATTAATCACATCAATGTTTTCAAAACAAAAATCCAGAAAATAATCAGTGTATCTTCCTTATCTACTTAGAGAGACAGAACTTGGTACAAAACCTAAAATGAAGACCCTGAATAGGGTCCAACAAGAGATTTTAAGCTCAGGCATGTTCAGTATATTTGGGGTAAATAATTTTTGCTAAGCCAATGGTTCAGCATTTTCTCAAAACCTTATCTGTCTATACTCGATCTTTTTAACAAACAGCAAGCCTTTGGTGTAGGTTTCATTTCAGAGTCGTAGGATGACATGGGTTGGAAAGGGACGTTAAAGGTTGTCTGGCCAGGGGACATCCTCCACTAGATCAAGTTGCTGAGACCTTCATCCAGCCTAGGCTTGAACACTGGGGATGGGGCATTCACAACTTCTTCAGGCAAACCTGTGCCTCACCACCTGCACAGCAAAGAACTCCCACCAAATATACCTACTCTCTTTTCATTTTAAGCCTTTCCCTCTGGTCCTGTCACTACATAACCTTGTAAAAAGCCTCTACATGTATCTTCAAGCCTCCCTGAGGTACTGTAAAGTTGCAATTAGGTCACCCCAAAACCTTTTCTTTTCCAGGGTGGACAAGCCCAATTCTCTTAGCTTTTTCTCATATAAGAGGTGCTCCATCCCGCTGATCAGATTGGTGGCCCTTCTTTAGACTCTCTGCAGCAGGTCCACATCCTTCCTGTGCAGGGAACCCCAGAGCTGGGCACAGCACTCCAGCTGGGGTCTCACCAGAGCAGAGGAGAGGGCAGAGTCCCCTCCCTGGCCCTGCTGCCCATGCTGCTTGGATGCAGCCCAGGACACATTTGGCTCTCTGGGCCGTGAGTGCTCATTTCATTGCTGGGTCCAACCTCTCAGCCACCAGCACCCCCAAGCCCTTCTTGGTAGGGCTGCTCCAATTTTAGTTTAGATGTTCATATGCACTCATGGATGTTTACTACGATTTAATCAGTACTCACAAATTCAGAGAAAAATTCAAATATGGTGTTTTGCCTGATATGAAGGCCTATACCCACCTACTAAGGAAATGAATATAATATCATGAGACATTCCAAGACACAGTTAGTGTTGCGCTTGTTAGCCCAGCTGCTTATGAAATTTTGAAGAAAGAAAAAGCAAGTGCAAGACTTGTGTTCTCCAGAACACTACTGCGCAAGTAAATTTTAGTGACAGTTCACAAGACAGCAACTTGCATCTCACTCAGGGCAATATTCACATGAAGTAGCCAAATCTGGAGTTGTGCCTCTATTGTCATTTCTTCCTTTACAAAAATTAGAAATTTTGTAGTTTTTTCATTCCAAATTAATAGGTATCTTGAACAGAGTGTCCAAATGTACCACACCTACACCCCACACCCACAGCCCTGTTTCCTAGGTACTGGGTTAAAAATGAACTATAAGCCTTGCAGTAATTCAGGAGAGGATACATATTCTGCAGCTTTAGGAAAGACAGCAGTCAAGCCCTTATTTTCTGGGTATTTCATTTAACCATGCCAAATGGGACCAGAGGTGATATAAGCTTAGTAATGCATTTCTCTGTAAGGAAGTGGAAATTGCTTTAGATTGAGTATCCTACTCCAGCTGTATAAATTAACTACATATCTGAGTGGCATTATAGGATTTAAAATTGACATTCAAAATATTGCCAGCATAGGTGGCAAAACTAGTCAGAAATACTTCAGAATAATTCCTAATTGACATAATATAATATTTGGACCATCTCTCAGATACCCAGACAACAGCAAAATTTTGAAATACAAAATGTGATAGAAAGCGAAGAAGAGCCTACCACATACTGGTTCTAGTTACTAACACTTTCTGAAAGTGAGGATACGTGACAAAGCTTAGAAACATATTTGTAATATGCCCTTTTTTCTCCTGTTGTAATAACTTTCCACAAAGGCCAGTTCTAACAATGCAGATGTCTAGTCCATGTGCTCTGGCTTGCGTAAGAGACTGAAAATGTGAGTCTCTTTAGTAAGTTACTGATACCTTGGGGTTGACCTTTTACCATGCAAACAAAACTACCTTTTCATACACACTAAAGACAGGCCAGAAACTAGAACAAAACATTAACAGCACTTTTAATGTATCAATTTATTGCATATGTCAGTACATAAAAATAGAAAAGTGTTTTTTTGTAAAATTAACTTTATTGTAAAAACCAACTAGAATGATAATGTAAAACTTTGCCACAATTAGCACATATACAATAACATTTATGCTTTGTCTACAAAACTTAAGAATACTTTATAAGACAGTTTTGCCTTAACTATATATTAAAGAAAAATCAAACAAAAAGCTTGCATCTCATAATCAGTGACTGTTTTCTGAATTCAAAACATAAGTGTTATTTAGAACTTCAATATGCTATTTCTATTTACACTTCTGTGGGGTTCTGTTGTAAATTATACAAGCAGGATGGCATTGCAAATTATACCTAATGGGATACATCAGGCTGATCCCACTACATGCAAGAGGCACCGATTTTGTATTTGGCAGAAGTGCCCCTAGCAAAATCACCTCTCGTTAACAAAA
Source organism: Regulus satrapa (assembly GCA_013396955.1). Classification (NCBI taxonomy): domain Eukaryota; kingdom Metazoa; phylum Chordata; class Aves; order Passeriformes; family Regulidae; genus Regulus; species Regulus satrapa. Next base: position 68,302 of record VWZN01004544.1, on the reverse strand, counting down.
ATAAAAATGTATTTTTCAAGAATTGATGAAATACAAATGGAGGTACGTCTGCATCTTTTTGCTAACAGAAAAGACCACACCTTGGACTCTCAGTTCTGGCTTGCATTCTTCATGGTGAACATCCAACATGACCTAATTATTAGCTTAGAGATGCTGATATGCATATTTTGTATCAATAGTTAATCCTTCTGCACTTCAGCTGACAGATTGTCCGTAGCCTACCAAATGCATTTGTGCTCAATTTCTAATTTTACCTGAGAAATGGACATGAGGGCAGCTAAACCAGTTAATGTTTCTCCAGAAGAAAGCACAGCTTATTTCTCTGCATTTCACAGTTCAGAAACAAATTCTGGGAATGTAAACTTGGGTTAGTAGGAAGTCTCAAGTATTTCCACTAATTAAAAACACACACATGTGTGCGCATACAAGGTTTTATGCTTCCTTACAAGGAACTCTACTGCTACAGCTGTTCAACTCCTGACCCCTCGCTGGGAGCTTTGATTTTAGCTTTTATTCTTTTTTTTTTTTCCTTTTTTTTTTTTAAACTTAAATTTCCTCTTATAAAAAAGAAAATTCCTTTAATGAACATACTTAAACTAAAGCTTTCTTATAAACCTGTGAAAAGAACTCAACTTCTTCCCAAAACTAGAAATTTATATCTATTGGACAAATATTTCGGAAACATTTATACACAAATGGATAACTGTTATGGGAAAACATATAATGGTATTAAATAAAATAAATGCAACAGTATCATAACACACCATTTGGCAATTTGAACTTATTATTACTATGTTCTTGCAGTTCAGTTTTTAGCAGCAGATAACTGTGGTTTCCATCACACAGTCCACGAAATAAAAAACAAGTCTTCACTTGTCAGAACAAGTTTTCTCCCTCTTCTTCTTCCCTCCCTCCCTTAAAGAATTGTATGCAGAGCACATAACATTCATTCACGGGTGTATGTGGCCAACCCATTAAGTGAGAAACAAAACTGTGCACATGTGGAAGGTGGAAGAAACCACATAAGTGTAAAGGATGCATACATGACAATTGTGTCAATTCACACCCAAGACCTGCAAAATTAAAGTTTCAAATTTATGTCCTGCAGAAAATATAGTGAAAATATATATGGCTTGATAATAAAAAGCAATGTTTAGATACAGCCAACTTGGAAGAGTTCCAGATTGCCATAATCCAACACCACACACTTGACTTTGTTTTAGCAATTGTGTGCTCAAATAGGAATTCTTCATTTGTATACAAGTACCAAATAGTAATAGTAGGGGTATTCTGGGGTTCAGAGTTTTGTTCTGATTGGTGGGAAGTGGGGTTAAATTACATGTTACTTTCAAAATTGTTGCTCTTTGAGCCCCCCCGCCCAATATTATTCACTGTTAAGATATGACAACTTCTGAAACAATTACTTTCTCTTCATTCTGTCTCCAACAATTAATCTAATCTTTTGGCTTTATCAACAGAATTTCAGAAAAGGAGTAGTTCACTGCTAATTTTCCTTTTCTCCATCCACCTCTATTCTAAAGCAATGTGAAGTAGATGAAACAATCTACACAAGGAGCTCACATCTCACTGTAGAATACATCAGGGAAAGACAATACTACTATCAACTCCTTTCTGCTACACAAACACAGCCTCATCACCCAGCCCCCAGTCAAACTTCTCCAATATGCCTTGCCCATGTACCCCTCTCCCCAAAAGAAAAGAAAAAAAAATCACAACGGTAAGGCTGAAAAGATAGTTTTGGTTTCACTCAAATTGAAAAGTACGCTCTATGTGTTTACATCTATAGATGCACTAAGATGTATAGTTTTTCTCTATCAATTCTAAGAAAACCTTAATAATAGTATCACAAAATATACCTACCAGAAAAAGCAGCAACTTCTGGTATGTATAAGTTTATTAAAAAAAAACAAAACCAAAACCCAAAACACGATTACGAAAAGATGTATCATCCTATCTACAAACTGCTAACAACTATTACCCACATGTACGTAAGAACTATAATTCCATTAGGAGGCATAACCATTAAGGCACCAGTTCAGGAAAGCAGTTTTATTCAACCAGAGAGTTTAAGCACACACTTAAAATATGTCTCTCAGTAAACAGATTTTAAGTGTGTGCTGAGATGCTTTTCTGAATCAGGACAACATGGCAGAAAAGTTTACTTAAAAATTTGAATCCAAAGGGCAACTTTAGAGATTGTGTGGAAATTTTCCAATTTGTTCCTGTCATTAAAAAAAACCAACCCAACCAACCAATAAAAAAACCAAAACAAACAAACAAACAAAAAAACAAACCAAAAAACCAAAACCAAAAACCAACCAGGTAAATGCAGGTGCAGCAGATGAGTAATTAAACCTGCAGAAGAGTTAAGAGATCTAAACAGCTCTCATACTCCATTAGTCTAAGCTAACAGCATATTTCTTTGACCACAGAATCATCAAGGGTGGAAGAGACCTTCAAGGTTATCTAAACCTAACAATCAACCTAACACAACCATAATCACCCCTAAACCATATCCCCAAGTGCCACATCCAGATGACTCTTGAACAATTTCCAGAGGTGGCGATTCCATTATCTCCCTGGGCAACTTAATACACTGGCTAACCACTCTTTCAGTGAAATTCATTTTAAAATATCCAATTTGAACCTTCTTTGATGTAAGGCCATATCCTCCTTTCCCTGCACTTGAAACGTGGCAGAAGAGGCTGGCCCTGACTTTGCTACAGCCTCCTTTCAAGTGGTTGTAAAGAGTGTTAAGGTCTCCCCTGAGCCACCTTTTCTTCAGACTACACACCACCATATCCCTTAGCTTCTCCTCATAGGACTTGTGCTCCAGACCCTTCCTAGCTCAGTTACCCATCTCTGGACTTGCTCCACCACCGCAGTATCTTTCTTGTAGTGAAGGGCCCAGAACTGAGCACAGGACTTGAGGTGTGGCCTTACCAGTGCCAAGTACAGGGGGATGATCACTGCCCTGGTCCTGCTGGGAACACTCTTTTTGATACAGGCCAAGATGCCATTGGCCTTCTTTACCATTTGGACACAGCACCTCCAAGTCTCTTTTCTGCCAACCAGCTCTCAAGCCACTCTTTCCCCAGCCTGTAGTGGTGCACGGGGTTGCTGTGACCCAAGTGCAGGACCCAGCCTTTCACCCTGCTGAATCTTGTGCAGCTGGTCTTGGCTTGTTGCTCCAGTCAATCAGTACCTGCAGAGCCTTCCCACCCTCAATGATATGATCATCTAGGACTATCTGCTCATTTTCATTATCCTTACTGTAACAACCGTACACATTTACCTCTAATCCCATGACCACTGGTAATGATTTGAATTTGCTTCTTTAGGAGGTATAAATAAAGGGCACAAATACTTAACTACACTAGTATAAAAGTCCGAACACAAAAACCTACTTTCACCTTGAATGACCACCCATTTTACCTTAAGAAATACCACCTCAAATGCACAAGCAGACTAGTACTAACAAATAGTTTGCCTGTCCATTAGTGAGGAGAGCTTGAGGCAGAAAGTAGCTTAGATTGCACTGATCTCTTTCAGAAAAAGTTACTTCTATATTCTATAGAGAAACTGCCTGGGTAAAATCCTGAAGTCACAATGTTAGGCCCAAACAACCTTCTGTGCACTAATATAATACAAATAGTAAATGAAAATAAGGAAAGTATATCTTCATCTTCAGCTGCAGTTTGACATATGTAAATTTGCATAACCATAGAAACCAGTAATAACCCAGGATAGTATACCTGCAAGTATACTCTATCATTTATGTTATTTTATATTATTTAGCACATTAAAGACTTCCCACTTTGCATAATATAAAAGGTCAAGAAATAAAACACTAATTTCATGCATGGCACACTTTAAATAAATTCTAAGAGAAACAACAAATCATTGTGCTAACCATGGCTGTCCAAAAAGCTCACAGATACAGCAGTGAATACCAAAGAGCCTCCCGTTGTTCTAAATACATTCTGTACTACTTTTGTAGCAAGTTTCTTTAATAGCATCTGTTGTACATATCAAACAATGGAATATATGGACAGAGATACCAAAAAAGTATGAGAAAGACATAAAATGGTTCATTTACAATGCTGCAAATGTAAAAGTTGTCTGGAACACCTTAATAAAATATCAGACCTTTCCAAGTTTAATTACACTCTTTAGGCAAGTACAGACATGACAAACATTTCAAAACAGACATTCTTTTACCACTTATCACACATCAAGGTACAGTGCAGGTACTTGCCCCACCCCAAAGAAGAACACCAATTATATTATTGTTACGTTAGATGATGTTTTCGCCATTTCTTCAGGGGAGTGACTCTTTATTACTTCTTTGATGAACTGTTCAAGTGCAGTGAAATAACCCTGGCACTGCCAAGTGTCATTGTGAGTTCCATCAGGAAATATCGCCAATCTCTTAGTCCGAGCTGGGGATAATTCATAAAGTTGCTTCATCATTACTGGTGGAATTAACTGGTCAGACAACCCAGAGATGAAGAGAGAAGGCATTCTGCACTGAGAGATTTTTCTGTAGGACAGAAATTTATTTTTGTAGCACCATAGTGGAAGATATCTCATCGGAAAGAAAGAGAACAAAGTGCTGGCCATGTATGGGATGCTAAGAAAGGTGTTCTCCACCACGATGGCAGAAATCCTGTGGGAATTTTCAGAAGCTAAGTGAATAGCTACTGCTCCCCCCAAGGAACGGCCAAAAAGAAAAATTTTTGTTTTATCAAGATCAGACCGAGTCATCACATAGTCTAAGACAGCCTCAGAATCTAAGTACAAGCCTTCTTCACTTGCTTCTCCTTCACTTTTGCCATACCCTCTATAATCAACCAGAATTAAGTTTACTTTCAGGTTTACCAGCATTAACAAAGCATTTGGCAACCTGTGGCCAATGTTGCCTGCATTCCCGTGAAAGTAAATGATGGTTGGAGAATAGGCTGCATTGTCCCCTGTGTATCTCAGCAGAATAAGATTGAGAAGAACTCCATCTTTGGTTTTGATGAAGATGTTTTCATGTGGTATACCAGTAGGCATAGGAACATAAAGGCGTGATGAAGAGGGCTGCTCAGGAAAGTAAAGCAGAACATCCTGGAATTTATATAATATACCCGCTATTGATACAAATATTAATATAAGGAGTATAATGCCTCCGTACAAGTGAAAAGTCACTATCAAGGGCAAAAGACAAATACGGCAGAGACTCCAAGACCAGGAAGCCAAAGCTAGTAGCCATCTTTTAAAAAAGGTCCAAAGCATCCATGATTTTTCCATTGTAGAAGTCAATGATCTTTTACTCCAAGTAAATCCTGCAAAAGAACCCAAATGTATACATATAAATACAGGAAAAAGAAAAAGGCAGTAATGTAAGCATTTGTAGTTGCAGAAGATTATTGGCAAGACAATGTATTGGAGCATTAACATAAAATTTGGTGGCAAACTCGCTTTGAACTTTTGGAAACCATTTGACTCTGTAAAACAAGAAGAAATTGAATATTAAGGAAAGCTCTTAGAACTCTTCAAAATCCCATTTACAGTATTTCTGCAGGCAGTCCATTAACAGCACTAGAAAACTGGTTGACTGAAACCACAATAACTTCTGTTTTCCTTCAGACTTTCCTCCTAAGCAGGAGAACAAGCATACAGGCTGTATCACCAGTTTGTCAAAGCTGCTCATATAAGTAGCTCTAGAACTCAGAGAACACAAACAAAAATAGCCTTTATTTCTAAGTTGCTAAGTAGCATGCAGTAAGCCTGTGCACGTCACTCTGCAGCCAGTGGAGGCTCACCACACATCCCAGCACTGCTAGGGATCACTGGCTGTCTTTCAGCACCTCAATCAACTGTGGTTACAGAGCAACACCTGAAATGCTCAGAGCAGAGAGATTCCTCTATACTACGATACCAGATTGTAGTTACACTTATGACAGCTTTTTTTTTTCTTCTGTATTTTGATTGTTTCTGATTTATAAGAATCATTTTCCACTACCAGATCACTAATCCACATTAAGTCTTCAGCTGATTTTATCATCATGCAAGACCACTGAATACAGTTAGCTACATTTTTCTCTGGTGAACAAAAACCACTTTTAAAAATACCAAACATGAGAACAGATTAATGATAAAAACATACAGCATAAAATGAGGAGAGTGATGTTAATGACAATGGATTAAACTTTCCAATCAAAAGTTATGTCTCCCAGCATCCATACAGGATCTTGCAGTATTCACTCCTGGTTCATATGGAAACAGACAAAAACTGCCAAGCCCACACAAAAACAACAGTAACCATTCAGTCACCACTAAAGTGAATTTCCACACTACCTGGAAAGGACAACACGAACTCACTTGTTTGAGAACACTAAGCTATATAGCAGATAATAGTTACACTTCAGACACAAAGTTATAATCTCCTAAAATGATATAGCACAGCAATAATCTGAATTCAAATTCCAAAGGAGTCTGACATGCAGAGGTGCATCCAAGCATTTTATACCAGCCATCTTGGTAGGCTTGAGTGATAAAAAGTGACCTTTGCAGTCCACAGATATAAGCACTCAATCTGACCAGGAAAAACTGCCATCTCTATTTTATGCAAAAATTAGAAGTAAATCAGAAAAAAAATTAAGTATGTCACATCCTAAGATTCATGTATTAACCAAACCCAATGTGATATTGAGCTTTTACATAGCCAAATACATAAAACTGGTGAAATACAAAGTAGTCTAAACTTTATTACCTTATATTATTTAGAAGCTCTTGTTTATTATCCATATCCAAGTATGCACAAACACTGTCTATAGGAAAATTTAATTCTTGTGATCTGTGTCCCTTGAAAACAACTCACAATGACTAGAAGGCATGTAAAGTAACTACTTTAATTTCTAAGAGAACTTCCTAAAGAAGTTAACAAACATTTCCTGTATTACATTTCAAAACTATAAGAACATTGATAGTGGGACAGTAAAACCATTCTCCTTACCTACACTATTCAACATTTTGCTGACTTTCTTACAAAATGAAAGAAACTCCAAAAATGCTTTCTCAACAAGATAGTCACAAGAGTAAAAAACCCACTGTTAAACAGAACTACTAAGAGACAAATAACTAAAAATATCACTTCAAGTGATGAAGTTTTGCAATGGCTATCCCCACATGCACTAAGGATGATTATTTGGAGACTGATACCCACAGCTGATTTTATAAGCCATGCTGGTTTCATGAGAAGGACACCACTTCTATTTTTAGTTCAGCAGGCTAGTATTATCAAAATATTATACTGTAGAGATAGTGCTGATGTGAGATTACTTCTGCTGTATATATACATATATATATGTGTACAGGTGTGTGTGTGTGTGTGTGTGTGTGTGTGTGTGTGTATATATATGGGTGCTTATAAATATAGGTATATAAAAATACTTCACTACTGGAATTGCAAAGCCACTACATCCTATTAAAGCTCAACATAAAGTAAGCAGTTAACAGGAAGAGCAAACTACACATCCAAAAATGTTTCATGCTCACTACATATTTAAATACAGCTGACTGCTCTGCAGCTGTGTGAAACTTCACTGGTTCTATTCATTTCCAAGCCTTTGCCCCTTGTTACAAGATTTATTAACTACAAAACTAAGAGAAAATTTTTTGTAGGTTCCTATCCACCTTTAAATACTAATTAAAGATCATTAGAGCAAAAAAAAGGTTGTTTTTCAAACAAGCATACAGGCCTAGAAGAGACTCTTAAGACAAATACAATCGCATTCACAATAAAGCTACAACCCACACTTTCCACACAGCTCAAAGCAAGACTAACACTATCTTGCATACAAGCAAAATTTCCACTTGAAGGGCAGAAATAAAAAGGGCAAGCTAATACAGTAATATTCAGTGAGCAGTAAGGTCAGGACTTTTTGAAGTGTATGAAATTTGAGTCTGTTCAACATACTGCAAGACAAAGCACACATGAAATTCACCGTCTTTATTTCCCACTCCTGGTGTGCTGAACAGGAAGTTATAAACCTTCCAAGCAGTTTACAATGTAACATTTTATGATCCAAATACTCTGTCATGAATTATGAAGAGCATGTGTTGCATTTCCTTAGCATCTCTAATTTTGTGACTAATGGGGCCAGAATGATCTGGAAAAGGTGTGAGAGTGGGAGAACAGTGTCTTTAGTCTTTGATGTCTGATGCAGTCAACTTGAGAAGCACAGCAGACCCACCAACCCACCACCTGGACAAACCCGATCCTCCCTCTAGACAAGACTGCTTCTGTTCCTAGAGTACAACAACCAGTCATGGACTTGCCCCATAACTGTCTGATGTCCAAGTTATATCAAGAAGCATTTACCCCTTTAAGTTCTTGGAGGGCATTCCTCCTTCATTAAAAAAGTGGGTTTTTTTAAAGAAATATTGTATTACGGCACTGTATTTCAGATAACTGTTGTAATTTTGAAAACAAGATTTTCCTGTAACAAGGAGTCACATACCATTTTACAGCATTCACAGTATTTCATAATCACTGACTATTTAAATTAAAAGGCTAGGTAAATAAGGTCATTAATGCTGTTTTTTTTTCTTTTCTTCTTGTCCCCTTGATAATGTGCACCAGAAAGGCTAGCCTTTGGGAATCCTGATACGTCCTACAAACAGATACTTGGTGATGCTTGCAAGCTTAAAAGACAAGAAGACAGTACTGAAATACAAAGCTTTACCATGGAAGCCACACAGGAGCAGCAACGCAGCTCAACTCCACATTAAGACCTAATGCAAGTAAGACTTTGAGACAGACTGCTTTTGTACCTTTGGCTTAAACTGTCACGGAACTGCATTGTCTCTCCAAACAGAAAGGAAATTTGGAAAACTGGAAACAAAAAGGAAGCTGTGAGTTTCAGCTTTGTGTTGGGATATGCACGTACACACACCCCTGTATCTATACATCTCCACCACTGAATCCACAGCAGACCTCCACGTTCTAGCAGATGAGCTACAAGTCCCAAAATTAGGCAGCTACTGAAAATACAAATCACTCACAACAATAAAAGGTTTGAAGAAGAAAACCTCTTAGTGATCAAGGAGTTTTAACAATATTCTATTTTGGCCTAATGCTATTTTTAAAATGGCTAACACCATTATCAACTGAAAAAAAAAAAAAATCACAAAAATTCCAGTGTATATTCAAAGTACTACGGAACAGTTTTTCCTTAATTTTGAACGACAGCTGAAATTACTCTTACATCTGCCACAGGTTCTGCTGTTTTGCCTTTGCCTACATTTTAAATATTAAACAGTACTATTTTCATACACTAATCATATCATAAAGCATTTACCTTTAGATGTGATGCTTTCCCAGGCTTCATCTCTGCCTGAAAGACAATTCCATTTATGAATTTTGAGTAAAAGTGTTTTGAATTACACATGTAATTTACTGTTTATCTATCTTGTTATTTGAAAGAAGATTAAGAAGTTATAAGAGCCAAAACCCTTAGAAGTTACAACTGCCTCACTAATGAAACTATGCATCTCATGCTCCTCCTATCAAGCTGAATGCTTGTTTGAAACATTTGATGAACTTGGAAACATCTTATAATGAAGTTAAAGAATCACAATGAAATGTCCTGGACTATACACAACACACAGTACATGACAATACTGTAATATTATAATAATATACATTTATAATTATGATAATTTAAATAATAACATAGCATATGTACATAGTGCATAAAACCAAACATTATATTCTCTCCTTAGAACTAACTTTTATTGAATAAGTAGTTTTAAAGTTAGTGTTAAGAAGCACAGTCAAGCGTTTAATGGCTGCTTCCTCATTAAACAGCTTCAGATCAAAAAAGAAGTTAACTCTTAACTCTCACTGCAATCCTTTGGATATCAAAGCAAACAAACAAAATCAAATATGTTTCTCTGTTCTTAAGAAATATCTAGTGACACCTGTTTGTCTCCACATCTTTTTCCTAGACTCTACCTCCTCCATATACAGACAACATTTGCACAAACATTATATTTACTCATTTATATAAAGTAGAAATGATAAGTCCTCAAGTATAAAAAGTTGGTTTCAGATAGGGAACTGATCCGGAAGAAAACTTACAAGCTTAATAAGGACCAAAAAATTACACTTTTTTAGTACTAGAATCCTATGGAGACACAAAGAAGAAAAAAAAAAAAAAAAAGAGAAAAAAGAACAACCCACAACAGCAAAGTAGTGGCTACTAACAAAGGAAAAAGAACAGTAAGAATAATTTAAGCGTCACACATTTCATGGCTCTGGCTTTAAAAATCAACGAGTCACTTGCCCTACTTATTTCAAACAGCCAACATGCACAGCTCTGCATCAAGTTGTAGATATTAATAACTCAATATGTTTTCCCCTCGTCTCGCATGACACTTCTCCTCCCAACTGGTGCAAATGGTGCAAAGCACCATCGTAGTTCAGTGCCTTGAATTACGATAACACTGTGTGAAAAAGAAAACCAAACCGAGTAAAACCCAAACAACAACAAACCAAGGTTGGCTATACCTTAACTCGGAACCTTAACTTTCTAGGGACCACAGGCTCCCAAAACACAGCTATTTCGAAGCTTGTTAAACTGCTTCTTTTCAAACTTAAGGAAAACAGTCCAGCCTTTTCAAAACAACCACTTGGCCCATTAAGAGCACTCCAGCTACCATCAGCCCCACCTACTACAAGCACCCATTTGCAGGAATTGTTCCATCTGGCAGCGGAGACAAACGGAACACCGGAGCGAGACCTGGCTGCCAAGAAGCGTAAGACCTCCCGGGACCCCGCAGGGAAGGCACTTGCAGGAACTTTTATCGGCGCTGCCAAGGGAGCAGCTCCTCGGCAGCCGCGTCCCGCTGCGCGGGCACCGGAGCCGCACACCGCCCGGGACAATGTCCCGCCTGCCGCCGCCCCAGGGAAGGAAGAGCCGCGTTTAGCCCCGGCCAGCCCCCAAAGCGAGCCCCGAGCCCGCCNGGAGGAGCGCGGACCGCGGCGTCGCCGGGCGGGCCCTCCTCTTCCGGGGCGGTGGCAGGCCGGTGTCAGCCCGGCGGCTTTGCAGGTAGCCGCGGCTCCCCGTGGGTCTCTCCTGGGGTGGCGTTCATCCTCCCGGCCGTGCGGTGCCCCCGGTGCTGTGGGATGTGGGGGGCGGCAGGGCGCGGTCCCTCCGGCCCCGATGGACGCGGCTGCCTCCGCCGGCCCGGGGCC
>VWZN01004544.1:43774-57022 GCA_013396955.1 Regulus satrapa | reverse complement strand
CCGCGGGCGGGGGGCGGGGGGGGGTGGTGTCGGGGGCGAGCGGCGTTCTCGGGGAAGGTGGAGGAGGAAAGCGGTGTCCGAGCGCTGAAAGCACCCGCCTGGGCAGCAGCCGGGGGTCGGGGGGCAGCGCGGTGCCTTCCCCTGCCGTGCTTGGTATCGGTGCTGCAACTGTTTCACTGCCCTAGCCTCGCTGCTGAGTTTGTTCCTTGGAGCAGGAATCAGCTGGCGACCTTTAAGACAGTGTTTGGATCTTCGGTAGAAAAATGAGAAAAAAAGTAAATCCTAATTAGAGATTAAAAACAAACAAACAAAAAAACAAACAAAAAAAAACCCGAAACCCCCCAGAATAACACGCTGGAGTTTTGTTTATAAATATATAACTTTGTTTTGTTCCCAGTAAAAAACAGGCTGATGGCTTCTGCACCTCTCTCGCAGCCTCCTCCTAAAAAAACGGTGGCCTCTCACGTGCCTTTTGCAGATCTGTGCTCTACTCTGGAGCAAATACAGAAGTGCAAATCTCGTCCAGAGAAAACCAAGTACTTCAAGGATTTTCTGGATTCCTGGAGGAAATTCCATGATGCACTTCATCAAAAAGAGAAAGATGTCACAGATTCCTTTTACCCAGCTATGCGACTTATTCTTCCACAGCTGGAAAGAGAAAGGATGGCATACGGAATTAAAGAAACGATGCTTGCAAAACTCTATATTGAACTGCTTAGTTTACCAAAAGATGGAAAGGATGCTGCAAGGCTTTTAAACTACAGAACGCCTACGGGCTCACGTGGAGATGCTGGAGATTTTGCAATGATTGCATACTTTGTGCTAAAACCTAGGAGCCCAAAACAGGGCAGACTGACAATAGAACAGGTCAATGAACATTTAGATGCGATAGCTAATAATAATGCTGCTAAAAACAAGGGTCAGTTAAAGAAAAGTCTTCTTCAGTTAATTACCCAGAGCACAGCATTGGAACAAAAATGGCTTATCCGAATGATTATAAAAGATCTAAAGCTTGGCGTTAGTCAACAAACTATATTTTCCATTTTTCATCCTGATGCTGCTGAATTGCACAATGTTACTACTGATTTGGAAAAAGTTTGCATACAACTGCATGATCCCTCTGTTTCACTTAGTGATGTTTCTATCATGTTGTTTTCTGCCTTTAAACCAATGCTTGCTGCTATTGCAGATGTCCAGCAAATTGAGAAACAAATGAATAACCAGACATTCTACATAGAAACTAAGCTGGATGGTGAACGTATGCAGATGCACAAAGATGGGGACGTGTACAAATATTTTTCCCGAAATGGGTTTGACTATACTCAGCAGTTTGGTGCTTCACCCCTTGAAGGTTCATTAACGCCGTTTATTCATAATGTATTTAAGAGCAATATACAAAATTGCATTCTCGATGGTGAAATGATGGCTTATAATCCTGAGGCACAAACTTTTATGCAAAAAGGAAACAAATTTGACATAAAAAGAATGGTGGAGGACTCTGATCTGCAGACCTGCTTTTGTGTATTTGATGTATTGATGGTTAATGATCAGAAGTTAGGGCATGAAGTACTAAGCAAAAGATATGAAATCTTAAGTAGTGTATTTACCCCAGTAAAGGGCAGGATACATGTCGTCCATAAGAGAAGTGCCAGAACAAGAAAAGAAGTAATTGATGCTTTAAATGAAGCAATAGATAACAGAGAGGAAGGAATTATGGTGAAAGATCCCATGTCCACCTACAAGCCTGACAAACGTGGGGAAGGCTGGTTGAAAATCAAGCCAGAATATGTCAATGGACTGATGGATGAACTGGACCTTTTAATTGTTGGTGGTTACTGGGGGAAGGGGTCTCGTGGTGGAATGATGTCTCATTTTCTTTGTGCCATTGCAGAGACGCCCCCTCCAAATGAAAAACCGACTATTTTCCACTCCATTTGTCGTGTTGGCTCTGGCTACACAATGAAAGAGTTGTATGATCTAGGCTTGAAACTGGCTAAGCACTGGAAGCCCTACCATAGGAAGGACCCTCCTGGTAACATTTTGTGTGGAACTGAAAAACCTGAAATGTACATTGAACCTTGCAACTCTGTCATAGTTCAGATCAAGGCAGCTGAGATTGTTGACAGCGATATGTACAAAACTGACTGTACTTTGAGATTCCCACGAATTGAGAAGATAAGGGAAGACAAAGAATGGTATGAATGCATGACTTCAGACATGTTAGAAGACCTCAGAAGCAAAGCACAAGGAAAGCTGGCATCTAAGCACCTTCATATAGATGAGTATGATGAGCCACGTGAGAAAAGAAGGAAAGCTGTTCCAAAGGTGAGGAAGATAATTGGAATAGCTGAGCAATTTAAAGCTCCTGATCTTTCTAGTGTAAGCAAGGTTTCAAATGTATTTGAAGATGTTGAGTTTTGTGTTATGACAGGAACGGGAAAATACTCAAAGTCTGAGCTGGAGAGCAGAATAGCCCAGTGTGGTGGCAGTGTGGTACAGAACCCAGGGCCGGAGACTTACTGTGTCATTGTAGGAGCTGAGAATGTCAGAGTGAAAAACATCATTGCTTCCAACAAATATGATGTGGTGAGAGCAGAGTGGCTCCTTCAGTGTTTTCAAACCAAATCCTTGGTGCCTTGGCAACCAGCCTTTATGATTCACATGTCTCCTGACACAAAAGAGCATTTTGCTCGTGAGTATGATTGTTACGGAGACAGTTACACAGCAGACACAGATGTTGCGCAGCTCAAGGAAGTGTTCTCAAGAATGAAAGACAGCAAGGCAATGCCTCTGGACTTGATTGCAGAGCTAGAAGAACGTTATTGGTGGAACAGCAGTCAGCTCGGTATCTTCAGAGGAAGCACTATTTATGTGGACTGTTACGCTGTTGTTAATGAGCCCAAAAGCAAAATCCCTGGAACTACACTATCAGTTAGAGCTTTGGAGCTCCGTTTTTTTGGTGCAAAACTAGTTTCTCACCTTGAGGAGGGTGTCTCCCACGTTGTTGTTGGAGAAGATCATTCACGGGTAGAAGAGATGAAAGCACTCAGGAGAACGTTTGGGAAAAAATTTAAAATTGTATCTGAGCTGTGGGTAACACATTCAGTGGAGGAAGGAGTCGCAAAGAATGAAAGTCAATACTTAGTTTAAAGCAGTTTTTAAGATTGGAGCAAAGGCATGATTTGACTTGGATTTTGTGAGGTTGCCCTGAATTTTTTGTGTGTTTTTATGTCTGTTTAAAGCTGGCTCTGGCCAAAAAAATAACACTGAAGTACTGAAATCAGAGGAAGGCTTTTAATTTTACTGGAAGCAAGAGGATGCTAAGCTATGTTGGAGGAAAAAAAACCCCACCAAAATAAATAATTGAAGCTTTTTAATCCACAAACAGATCTCAGGAAAGATCTAAAATTTTACATAAATAAAGTACGTTTGAAACTGGCTAGCTTGTTCTAGCTTTATCAATGCTTGCCTCTATTGCTCAAAGTGGAGGCAATAATATATTATTTTATGGAGATTTTTCTATTTATCTATTCTTTAGCTATCAATTTGCAATCACATTCATGTTTTTGTGGGCTTGTTTTGTATTTATTCCATATGCTAAAACATTCAGTAATTTATAAACTGCATCTGGACTTTTAAAATTTATTTACATTGGTTTTAGCATTAAGCACCAAACAGCCTTGGAAGCACTTTGATTTTAGGATATTGTATTCCATGTTTCTTTGTGTAAAGAGCCTTTTTACAAAAGAACCTAAGCTTTTCATTGAGGCGATAATGAATTAATGATGACTTTTATATGTATGAAATACAAATCAATTACTTAGAAATTGTAATAACCTTCTGTGCTCATTACAGTTTATTTTGAATTGTGACAGGACTAGGCTCTTATAATTAACCATCAGCTTGTCTTTTAAAAATGCTTCTTAAGTGATTGTAGGATTAATTTCCAAATATCTAGCTCAATGTATATTTTTCCAATTGCTAAATAAAATCTATTTTTAAAGTCTGCCTGGTATTTACCTTCAGAAAGCAGTCACTTCTGAAAAGCCCAGAACTTAATTTCTTATTTGACTGTTAGATAATTTGTGCATTAACTTCGAGGGGAGAGAGGTTGCGGCCTTGTTTCTTGTTATGTCGATGTTGATATCAAACAGAAATGCAGCTGGGCAGACCACACAGAGTCAGTTTTTAGCTGACCACTTTTTTCAGTGCTTTCTGTGGTCATGTTCATGTAAAAGTTCCTGTTGAAAGAACTGGGAAATGTTATATTAAAGGTTAATTGGAAGGACTGCATTGATTAGTGTATTATCATCTCCCTTGTTATCTGGTATATACTCAATAGGTAAAATGTAATAGTCACTGTCCACAAATTTCCTGTCAGCGGGCCTGCTTTCCTCTTTTTCTCGAGTGGGACTGGTATGGTGAGATGTGCTTTTTGTTGGTGAGGATACTGCCTTGTGCCTGTCTGGCTGTTCCCGCAGCCTGCCTTCCCTCGTGGAGCAGCTCACTTGCACCCCTTGACCCAACAGGGATTTGAATGAATGAAGGAAAGCCTCGCCCTTCTTTTGTCCCCCTGATATTCATCTGGTCTTTAGTTTGGATGTGAAGTCCTTTCCAGAAACAAATTAAAAAATTGTGGCAAGGTTGTCACCTTTTTACTGTAGTACATGTGTTGGTGAAACACTTACAAACTGTGTGGTTCCTGTTGCTCAATTTCTAGTTATTCTTTTATGAATGAGCACATCTGTATGTTTTATGTTTATCTATAATAATATCCTTGAAAAGAAGAAGATCCACTTATTCAGGTAAAATCAGTCAAAATCTGTCAACTATAGTAAATAACTAAGACGTAAGATGAATTATTCTGCTTATAGCATCTCAATCTGGTGAAGGATTTTATAAAGCTCTGTGGTTTGCTAGTGGGGTTTTTATAATACTTTTTGTCACTCTTTCTGTTAAAACACAATCAAAAGCCATTTAATCTTTCCAATCTATATATAATTGCAGCTCGAATTATTTCAAAAGAGGGACATGAAGTTAAAAAAGTCATAAAAAGATTAAAAAATGTTCATTTGAAGGTGACTGGGAAAATGCCTTTTAACATAGTTCAACTGAGCGTGACACATCTCCAGCTGATAACAGCTGTTGTACCACAGAACAGTACTGTAAAATTTTACAGTACTATTTTTTGCTGTGAGGGGACAGGAATGAGAAAACTCTCTGTAAGTTTTCCTTTTTATACAAACCTAACAGTGAAGGAGCTTGTAGGTATTATAATGTTTCTCCATGACCCTTTCTAGAAGCAAGGAAATGAAAAGTCATCAACCTCAAAATTATTTTCTTTTAGAAAAAAAAATATTTAGCATTATTTTTGGATTTTTTAACAGATGTAGCTTTTCTTTCTTTGTAATTTTGGGGAAGATTATCTTGAGAGAATATACAAGGGAGTGGAATTTAGGTTCAAACTGCAAGCATTCATGTTCACAGCATATGCGATTGAATAAGAATTTTTCAGCATATATTATTGTCACTAGATGAATGACAAAATAGATTTAAATTTTTTCTTCTGTTAATATTACTAGTAGAAGAACTACATAAACCTATGAAACCAGAGTTCATTTTTCTCCCTGTCATATATAAAATAAAATGCATTTTTTCTGGACTAAAGTTACCAGAAATAAGATACCGGGGGAAAAAGTGTTGTTACAAAATGAGTGGGTATGGTGTGAAGGGTTGTATATTCCATTCTTTTATCCTCGGTCTTTCCCAGAACAGAATGAATTCACATAGTCTGATTCTGCATAAAGTTGTACTAGTTAGAATAAGTTAACCACAGTATTTCTATAGCTTTTTATGAAGTTCACATTAACCTTTTGAAATAAATTCAGGTAGAAGGTTATTTGTTTTGTTTCATTTTTAATATAAGTCCTTGTGGTTCTAATTTAAACTTTTATTATTTGTCTAACATTTTGCATTTTATAATACAAGACCAGTTTGATGGAGAAAAATAGAGCTCTAGATGTTTTTCTCAGCTTTTGGAAACTTTCTGGCACTTTACTGTAACATTTTCATAGATAGCTAATGAAGTACGGGTTAGATGAATGGACAGGGAAGTGGACTGAAAACTGGTTGAAATGCCAGGCTTGAAGAGCTGTCATCAGCAGCCTAAGACAAGAGGAAATGGGCACAAAATGGAACAGGAATTTTGGCTTAAAACTAGGAAAATTCTTACTGTAAGGGTGGTGAAACACAAGAACAGGTTGCTCAGGGGTGTTGTGGAATTTCCATCCTTGGTGACATTCCATATGCAATCAACTACAACTTGCTCTACCTGACCCTTCAACTGGATAGTGTTTTAGATGATCTCAAGAGGTGCCATCCAGCCTCTGTTCTTTGAATCAGGTCTGAACTAAATTTCCCATTCTGATTTTAGGTGTCTTGTGAATGGTCAAAGTGTCAAGTGGTGACATATACGTTGCAATTTTCTTTTAATTTTTATTTTTAATTTGCAGAACAACAGGTATTAGTGTAGCTAACTTTCTTTTTCAGCATGACTTTTAAAGCTACACATTAAACTAGAGGAAAAAACAAAGCAAACCAAGAAAACCCAAAGCATAAACCAAATTGAGTTACAATGAACGTGAATATCAAGGTTGTTCAATCTCCTGAGCAGTGGAAAGAACTCTCTAAGTGCTGTGTATAAATGTTTAAATACTGGCCATATCTGGTTTTCAATTTGAGGTGATATGTAACTGTACCAATTGTGGAAGTGAAAACAGGCTCCATTAATTTAACCACTTTCATCTGATTGCCCACTCGATTTGGGAGTGCTAAAGTAGCAGCTTTTTTTTTTTTTTTTTTTTTTGATGGTAGACTTTACATACATAAACACTACAGATCTGAGGAGGAGGGAGGATTTTTCCACATTCTTGCACATGGAAGCTTCCTCCTGCTGCTAATATGCTACAGCCTCAGCAGGCTTTGCTATGGCAGCAACAGCAGCAAGCAGAGGCAATGTGTTCTCTGAAATCTATGTTTTTAGCCTGCACATCTTACACCTGCAGTTAATGCAATAACTGTTTGGTCAAAGGCAATTGGATAGGAATTCCTGTCGGTGCAGAAATACATATATTCAAATAAAAGAGAGCAAATAGATGTGTAACACAGTTAGTCTCAGCCAAGTTTTTGTGGTTGCTTTTTTCCCTTCTCAGTCTCCCACAGTTTTTTTCTTGAATTGGCCTCTTTTGACTAGTGTATTATAGATTTTATATGTCAGACCTGCGTGCTGCCAAAGTAGAATGAATTTATATATAGTTTAAAGCTAGATCACATAGCTCTCTGTTATGCTTCAGTCTGCCCTGTAAACATGTTCACATATAATTATAACAAACATAGTTACATGCATCTTGGGTTTGGGGTTTTTGTTGGGTTGGTTTTGGGGTTTTTTGGTTATGTTTTGTTGTTTTTTTGATTGGATTTTAAAAAATTTGTTTGGTCTTTTGGCTTTTTTTTATTAGTTTTGTTTTGTGTTTTGGTTTTAAAAACAATTTAGTTGAAATCTCTGAGTGCTATTAGAGTAATAAAAAAAGATTATTCAAGGTAAAAATAAATATGAAGATGATAGGTATCACATTGTTCAGGTCCCTGAACGTGATTGTTTGAAGAAAAGGGAAATAACAGGGCAGCCAGTGTTGCTGATTACATCTCTCTGTAACTGAAACACAGCAGGTGCTGGGAGTAGACTTCCTGACACACTGCTATAGCAGCAGCCAGGGCAGAGCAGTGACTTCACATTCATTAACAATATTAACAAAGTTAATAAATAAGAGTTAAGAGAAAACATAATTTTACCCTTTTTTGTTTCCCTCTGAATTATGTAGTAACTCGAGAATAATTTTTTTCTATATCAATTATCTAAATTTTTATGCTTGGTGATGAAGAACTCTATGAACAGAACAACTGCTGCATATAGATCTCATACAGGTTCCTAGCAGATGCTCTGTAAAGGCATCTAAGGTGCAGTAGAGATAATGTTTAAATTTTTAAAAATGAAATATTTAACTTTCTTTAGTGACTGGGAGATATACATTTTATCACTAGAAAGAGGCATGTGTTTTAAATATGAAATGGTACAGGAGAAATAGTCTGCTGTTTGTGTTTTGGAATACTTGCCTTTCTGACCTCTGTTTTTGGAAGACATGGTCAATTCAACCTTTCCAAAATCATGCTTACATTTGTTCTCAGTGCAAAATGTTTTTAGAATTGTGTTCTTTGTATTGGGTTGTCTTTGTTTATGGATTCTGGTCTGGCTTACACAATTCTGTGGTTCATTTGGGGTGCTGAACCCTTGGCCCGTATTTTGGCTGCTGCTCAGGGATGGACTGTGGCTCAGTCATGACCCTGCTCTGGACTTCTGCAACTGCATGACTGTCTGTCCAGCATGTGAGTGAGCTCCAGGAATTGCATGGAGGGGAGGGGGATTTCTAAATCAGAATAGCCAAAACCTGCTAGAGTGTGTGTAAATGTGCGCACACATATAGTGTATATATGTGTCTGTGCATGCACATATGTAAATATATGTATGAATATTGAGAGAGTAGTACACATGTAGTGCTTATGATGGCTCTCTTCTGCCCTCCATTTTTATTATTCCTTCATCCTCAGCAATGCTGAGGAGTAGTTTTAGAGATCCCAGAAGTGGATGGGAAGGATAGACAAGAATAATTTGTGATGGTGTTGCACAATTTGTACCTACAGACTGCCCCGGGCTAACACACCTACACATAGTCACTGGCATGACTGCTGTCTACATGCAGACCTCTTTCTCCCCATCCAGAAAATGGACTGTGGAAGTTTTACTTGTCAGTAGAAACAAGAAGTTCCCAGGATTTAGCACAGACCATTTATTGTGTTCTGCTGCCTGCACTAAGCAGAAGTGGTTCCCAGTTCCAGTTCTTCAAACCATGTAGTCAACCACTACCAGCTATTTCTCATTCAAGCTATTTCTCACTACCAGCTATTTCTCAACCAAAAGTTCTCATTTCCTAAAATATTCTGGTCATGTAAAAGTTGTTCCCTTAGCCCTGGTCAGGCCATCCTATCTGGTGCATCATCACTCTTTTGGAGAATGTTATTTGGTCCAGACCAAGCTGGATGACATTATGGACAGCAGTGTGGTAGTGGCAGGCTTGTGCCACTGATCTATCTATTCAGGATGAGAAATTGAACCCCAGTTGAGCATCTGACATGAGGAAGAGCCTTGAGACCACAGAAAATACATGCTATGCCCTGGATTATGTTCAGAAGCAGAGAAGAAACATGGGGAGGTTCCTGGGTTTTGTGGTCCCTGAGGATCAGCACAGCCCTGCTGTGGGAATTCAAGCTCGTGGGAAGACAGGTAAGTGTTCAGATTTGCCATGCAGTTATGGGCAATGTCAAAACAGAGTGAATGCACAGAAGCCAAGAAAACAGACCACAGCTGCCTCTTACACAGGCTGAGGAGAGATAAAGAGTGCTGTGTTGACGTAACCAGTGTTCTCTGTGAATCTTCAGCAAGGGCAGTGGCAAGACTTTGCTGCTGTTCACTGAAGCCTTCACCCACAGTTATCTGCCCTTTGGCTATATTCCAGAATTTCCATAGAGAATTTCAATACTAATTTATTATTGCACAAAGTTTTTAGCAATCAGACGACACACAAATCACATATTATCTTTTACAATTATATTAAAAGCTTACAGGAATTAAAATAAAGATTAAAATCATTTAGCAGCATTCACACAATAACAGTTCCCCAAAGATCAGCAAAGGCAATCAAACATTGGCAGGAAATAAATATTTAGGCAGGTGGCCAGCATAGATAACTTGGCTCATCAGTATTCAAACAGGAACTGCCTTCACATTATTAGTCAGCCTAATTTCCCCCTCCACACCACAACCACCTCCAACTCCAGCCTCTCTTCTAGCCTTCACTTACTCCTTTTAGGTGGGATTGCACCCTGCAGAATCCTGTGCTAGGTCTTGTTTTAAATGCTGTTGAAAAAGGGAGACAAGCTATTTCAATTAATATGTTTATCAGGTTGACTTAGAAGTTAGTTAAATGCAAATAAAGAAGTTTATGCACCAGCATGAAGCAGTATGTGCTGTGCTGAAAATGATGTGAAATAATTTATTTGTATAAGACAAATAGACCGAACTGGCTGTTTTACATACATGAATATGCTGTGAGCAGGTTCAGGATGATCACAAGGAAGAAATAGGTTTTGCCAATATAACCTTTTAACTTAAATGTTGACCAATCAACATTACGTGCATCTAGCTTCAAAGCAGAACTGCTTACATTTGCTCAACAGCCTCTGGAGATCTGCAGAGAGAAATCAGGTCCACCTGTCCCCAGTTACTTGTACAAAAACTTCCCTCCATCCCTTGCATGGTATCATTCAGATAAACACAAATGTGTGTTTAAATATAAAAGAGAAACAGTAAATGAATAATGATTGGCCAGAGTTCTGCCAGTGTATGCAGTTCTACATGGAGTCTCCACAGATGTGTCATAAGCAGATTCCTTATGAACTCTTACATCAGCACTAATCCTCATAGTGGTTGCATGCAGCATCTCAGCCCAGCTCTGCTGTACAAAAGATGTCCCTAAGCTTGTGCCCCTGAATATTCCCATTCCAGGATGGTTTATAAAGCAATGCTGAGGTTGTTTCTCATCTCATCTCCAAGGAAACCTTGCAAGAAGTCCATCTGTCTCTGGCATTCCTGCTTCCAGATGGGTTAACCCTTTCTTGCAGTTAGGCCTTCCAGCCCTGCATTCCAGGTCATTAATTAGCCACAAATTACTGTATGGAGCAGTTACAATTAGACCGTCCCCTTCAACAGCCCAATTTCAAAGACCGGACCATGCAGTGGAGAAATCATTTACTCCTTTCTTCTTAGAAGTTATATTTTAAAATTCTCTCCCTGTCCAAGCTCTGCCACCAATTGCTTTTGATCCGTTTGGGTTTTGGTGGCATCCACAGAAACTCAGCATAACTGAGTCATTTCCTGTTTGATGTACCCAGCTGATGTAACTGTAACACTTTGGACACCTTTAGCTGTTTGCAAAGTGAATAGGACAGGATAACACATACAGCTATAAAGTATATAGCAATTATTCATTGCTTGGCACGTACAGATGTTAGCTATCTTATAAAGAGCTAGGTTAAATGTTAGTATGCTCAACCTTTGCCCCTTCCCGTGTGACACTCAAAGGCTCCAGGGAGAGATAGCCAAGGATCAATAATGAGGTCAGGTGAGGAAGATCCTGAGTCAGGTAAAGACTCTTTATGCTCTCTGGCTTTCATCACTTGCTGAGTTCTCTTTCACTTCCTTCTTCTTCCTTCAGAGTTTTTTCTTTTCCACCTTGGTGTTTTTTCCTTCAGAAGCTTTGAACAACTCACAGACCCAGATTCAATGATTCTACTTCCACTGTCAACCTTATCTTTCTTATCTCACACGGTTCTACTCTGCAAATGTTGTCACAGCTCTTTCTCTCAACTTAGCAATTTCCTCAGAAGTCTGAGCCAGGTTTCTCTACCAGAGGTAAGCCTTGGATTCTTGAAACACAGTCAGCTGAAATCCTGTGAGAGAGGAAAAGTTCTTTGAAGGATATACATTAATAAAACACATGCACACAGACACACATATATATGTAATAGATCTTGCAGAACACTTATTTTGAATTCAGAGAGAAGCTGCATGTATTAAATGCTGTGTGTAGTAAAACAGTTTTTCCAGAGACTTGTTTTTTTCTTTTCTCCCTATAAGAATGTTATGTTAACCCTAAAGCGAGAAATCAGAGGCAAAATGAAGGGAATTGCAGCTTGTCAGGAGTCACACCTATTTACATAGAAAGCAGATTATTTACTTGTTCTCTCTCCCTCCCTTCACATTTTCAATCAAGATGTCTGAAAAGAATGAACATTGAGCAATCAAAGTGTGAGTATTGGTGTGTGTGTCTATTTATAGACAGTAACTTCTGGATCAATGGGCCTGTTCTATCCAAATTTCAAAAAGAATCAGTGGCATCCCTCTCTCTGCCCACTCTGCCCAAGCTCCAGTATGGGAGATGCCTGAGAAATGAGGGAAAGAGTCCATGTATCTATCCTGGAGAGAAAATATTTTGGGTGCCAAAAGAACTTCTCCCAGTTTTCTCATTTTCTCATGAAGTCAATGCACAGAAACAGCAATGCAAGCTTCTTTGGTTATGACACTGCCTCTCCTGCTCCAGTCTGCTGCTTAGTGCTCACATGAGGAGAGAACAGTGAATGCCCAATCACATGAAAATCTCATGCTTCATTAGGCATCAAGGTATCTAAACACTAATCTGCAAAACTCTTTGAAACCACTCTCATCTGGTTCTGTTGCTCAGAGAACTCGGTTCAGCATTGCTGCAGTGTGTATATCCTGGCATGCACCACTCTTGCAAATGCCATGATTTTTATTTGTGTTGTTTATTCAGAGTCTCAAAACCTAGCACATTCCTGCTATGTTACTGTCTGCTATAATATGGTGCTGGTTGTAATTTTTATTTAGTGAGAAAGTTACTAACAATGCAATGCTATCACATCCTTTTTATGAATATTCAGTGAATCTAAATCAAATAGAAATATAAGGAGAGTACTCATATAAGAAGGCAATTTCTACCTGAACAGAAAGAGCCAAATATGAGGAAAAGAGACTGACAGACAAAAAAAAAGAAAAAAAAAAAAAAAGTTCCACAGATTGTTCCTTTTAGTTCCATAAACTACATAATTGCTAAGCTCACAGCATAGGGAGAGTGATTTGATAACCAATAAACAATCTCAACAAAATCATGTGATTCCATTATGGTTTTTTTTAGATGGTATGCGAGTACTTCACCAGAGTCTGTGGCATGAAGGCTTGCTGCACTGTCCAACCCTACAGCAAAACTATTAATTTTATATTTTTTGTTGCTAATGCAATTTCAGATTATTCATTTTTCTCAAGGCACTGCAATTTCTTCCTTAGAAATTTTAAGGCAATGGTTCAGTCCAAGTCTTTGGCAGTGCTGTGCTTTTCCTGAAATGGTCACAATAATATGTCATCAAAAAGCATTTTTTTTAAAGAAAGCTTTGTTCTTCAGGATCCAAAATATAAGCTCAAACTATAAAAATAGGTATGATGATACAATTTCTTCTTTAACTTGTTCCCACATAATTTGATAGTGTCATTGTGTAATGTTG
>VWZN01004544.1:7166-43733 GCA_013396955.1 Regulus satrapa | reverse complement strand
TTTAATAGCCCTGTGCTCAAGAGATATATGTTTCCTCCATGGTTCACAATGTAATGTTATTTACACTAAAATAATATCAGCTTTCATTTTGGAAATGGGTAAAAGAGTGTAAAAGAGCTGTAAGTTATAGATATAGGAATTTTTAAAAAAATAAATAAAAATGTATATTTCTATGGATGGGGAGGGAGGGATTCTAAAAATTATTCTCCTAAATGAAAATGTCTATCTTTACAGTGAAAACCTTAGTGTTGTAATCCAAAGGATAAACTAAAATTCATTGATGGTATTGGAAACAGATGTAGGAGCTAATATAAAAATTANTTTAATAGCCCTGTGCTCAAGAGATATATGTTTCCTCCATGGTTCACAATGTAATGTTATTTACACTAAAATAATATCAGCTTTCATTTTGGAAATGGGTAAAAGAGCTGTAAGTTATAGATATAGGAATTTTTAAAAAAATAAATAAAAATGTATATTTCTATGGATGGGGAGGGAGGGATTCTAAAAATTATTCTCCTAAATGAAAATGTCTATCTTTACAGTGAAAACCTTAGTGTTGTAATCCAAAGGATAAACTAAAATTCATTGATGGTATTGGAAACAGATGTAGGAGCTAATATAAAAATTAATCGTCCCAGGAAATGCAAATTCGAGAGGGAAAGAAACACCCTTGTGCTGTGAATGATTTAGACATTAATGAGTCTGTGTTCATTAGCAGTGATGATTGTTAGCACTTAATACAGCATAAAACATCAATGTCTCCTTTTAAAGACACTCATAAAGCAGACAAATTCTACAGCAATCAGAGTTGAATGAAAGTACTTAAAAGTGAATAACAATCAAATCAAGCAATGACTTTGGATTTTTTTTTTTTTTTTCTGGCTGTTTTTGTGCTCTGTAACCCAATATCACTGACAGCAGCTGGCTCTTAATGCAGACAAAAGATTCCTCATGAATACTGAGTTGACATTTAAAGTCTTATGATCACTCAACTTAGGGAATACATTTGTACATGAAAATTCAGCTGACATAGAACTGAAAAAAATCTGCTGAAGTAACGTAACTTTAACTTCCTGAACACAAAAATAAAGCAAAGATATTACTCTATGCTTTTCAAATTACCTAGGCTCTGTAAAGGTTGAATACATGAAGTATTCAATCTGCAGCTCTTGAATCATCAGTCAGCATTCCCAAGTGCAGAAATGAACAAGACATGAGCTGTGGCACCACGAGAGTTAAACATTTAGTGAAGTGTTTGAAAGATACTGATCAACTTGCATATGGAGGCTTGTCTTTATCTCCTAATTTGTAGTAGCTCAAATGATGTGAGAATTTTCACCTTGCATCATTCCTGCTTTCTCAGTCCTTTTCCTTAAGAGCCCTTTGTTATCTTCATTTTGTTAAAGTTGTAAAATAGGATTTATCTGTTACAAACTCACCTTAGGCAGAGTTTAGGCTTTCAAGACCTCTCTAACTGTTACTACTAAAACGTTGTCACTTACCCCTGGTAATATTCAAGGTTGGGTCCAGCTGGGCTCTAAGCAACCTGATCTATTTGAAAACATCCCTGTTTTCCAATCCCCCTGCTGGGGGGTTGGACTAGAGAGCTTCCAACCAAAACTGTTCTGTGATTCTAGGATTCTAAGCTCCTTGGTACCTTATCTTTAAAAAAAAATATGTTGTCTCTTGCTTCTGAATATGAAGAGCAGCATGTCAGTTTTCACAGCACTGAGCATTGTTGGCGATGAAGGCTGATAATATTCCATCCAGCACTCCAAAAGGACTCAGGTCAGTTATCACTTCACAGCAAACCTGCTGCTGTGCTTCAGCCTGATATGCAATGAAATTTGTTGCTTCGTTAAAGTGATGCTAGTTGTTGTTATAACGAATGTTAACATGCAGGATGTGGGTGACCTGTGTTAAATATCATGTGGCTGAGACACTACAGGATCACTTGTCCCAGCTTTCCAGAGGAAACCCAGGCAAGCAGGCCTGAGGCCTTGATATACTATGGACATTCTGTAACTTACCTTGGAAGCTGTGCAAAGGCACTGCACTGCCAGCTCTACTAAAAGAGTTGGATATATATTTCATCCAGTAACAGCTTAATGCAGAATGTAAAAACAATACTTCACCAGTAGATTCAACTGTAGTGCTTCTGCATCCTAAAAGAACACACAGCTAATGGATTAATTTGTCACTCTACATGTATGTTTATATATACACACACATATATACCTTGCACATACATATTAGCTTTGTGTATGTGTATATATAGATGTACATATATTAAACTGGTGTTCTCCTCCACAAGATATTCCACCTGTACATTTTGACTAGGTGGAAATGCCTCTGGGTAGCCTAGAGCTCTGTGTCTAAGCCCTGGAGGTAGGTGACCTCTCAGGCACACCCACATCCTTGCTTACTGTGTCATGCCTCCTTCATAGTCAAAAGAGAAAAAGCAATCATTTCTCTATATGCACCTGTGTATAATTTGTTTCTTGTCTGTATGAGTATTAAGGGAGGGATTAGAGATACTCAGAGATTTCAAGATTTATTCAGTGAGACCCCCATCTGATGATTACTGGTGCGTAGAAAGAGTTGCAGAATATTTGAAACATAAATCAAGATTTAAAATTTACCTTTACCTTAGTGTCATGCAGAAAGCCAAATTACTCTGTTTATAGAAATGACATTTTAGAAAAGGAAAATCAAAATATAAGAGAAATATATCTGGATAATCATGTTCTTTATGATTTTGTACTTTTGTATAAATATATCCTTGAAATTAGAAGGATGTTGGTTTGGATGAAAGTGCTGACTTTGCAAGAGTGTCACTTTTATTCTGGTGATATCATCAGTGAAGAAGCAGTGCATCTGCAGTAATACTGTTCCGGTACCTTATCTTTCTTTTTATAAAACCTGAAGGTATATAAAAGACCTGAAGGTATATTGTTCTTTTATGTTGAAAATCCCTTCACTCTCTGTGCTAAGTCAAATCAACACAGGCAAAAAACCCTGTGTCTGTTAGTGCATCAAGAGCAAACAATTTTGTTCATGTGTCATTCTCATAGTAGATGAAAGACCAAAGGCCATCAGAAAAGCCAAAGGAATTCAGTGCTTGTAGCATTTTTGTTGCTCTTATCCTGCCAACTGCTTTAAAGTATGGTTTCTTTTAAGCATGGAAGTGGTTTTACTGACTCATGT
Organism: Regulus satrapa; assembly: GCA_013396955.1. Classification (NCBI taxonomy): domain Eukaryota; kingdom Metazoa; phylum Chordata; class Aves; order Passeriformes; family Regulidae; genus Regulus; species Regulus satrapa. The sequence continues at coordinate 40,523 of VWZN01004544.1, read as the reverse complement.
GTTTTTTTAATAAATTTTTAAAAGGTTTTATTTAAACATGTGTAGAACTGGATTAAAAATTAAATTTTAGTTTTCATATCTGATACGTACAGATTCTCCTGGGCATCTTTATACACAAGTTACATTTTGAGCCAACCCTTTAACTTACAAAAGTCAACCTGGTACACTTTGATTTTGATTGAATGGTACTATTTTACTCTAATTGTGCTCAAACTGTTTTGCTTAGTTTACAGCAGAGTCAATTTTTGGTGGATTTGATTGAGAGATTCTGTGGGTGAAAGCACAAAGCAGTGTGGAAACAATTTCCTTGTCAGAAAGTATTTTAGGAGACAACCTGCAGAGTTCAGCAGAACAGAGACAGCAGCAATAAAACTGAAATGCAGTCTATTTGCCACTCTGTTTTGACTAAACCAAAGCAAAATACAAGGTATATAAAAATATTTGGACTGAAAGAATGTCATTAAGAGAGATTCTCTTGACTAATCTTGTATATGTATTTGTCTGAAAATGAAAGAAGGGGTCCTTGCTTTAGAAGTATATACACTGACACTGATGCATTATTTAATACATCTACCCATAAATATAAAGATATTGAATTTATGACACCTCATAAACATGCCTCAAAAATTATACGACACATGTATAAAGAGTAGATAGAGAAAGAAAATACTTCAAGACAAGATATGTCTCCACAAACATCATAGTTCTTAAGTGACACCAAGATGACAAGAAATGGCCTATATTGTTAAGGAGGTATGGCATCTCTCCAGAGAGGCAGGGATTTTTTATAGCAAGACAGAGACAATCACTAAAGAAGAAAGAAATGCGTTTTTCTTAATTTCCACCTCCCAAAGGATATGTTGGGATTTCTGGGACACTGTTTTACAGTAACTCTTTTCTTAAAATGTAATTTTTTTTAAATTTAAAAGAATCTTACACCAAAATTTGTCAGTCTTCATTTTTCATGCTCAAAAACCCTGAATAATTAATTGTTGCATCTGTTACTAGTACAGTGCAGTTTGTAGCATTAGCTGTTTCCTGGTACAACGCATAATTTATTCCCAGATTAAGTAAGTCAAAATGTGGGATAGGTCTTAAGGGAACAAGTAGTTTCAGGCTTCATGTTTAAGATACAAAAAAGCACTGGAAAACGTGTGTTTTAAAGATTGAGAGAAGAGTGGAAAAAAAAAAAGGAAATTAATTTAGGGACAGAATCTTCCAGAATCAATTATGTTGGAAAAGACCTCTGAGATCACTGAGTTCAACCTATGACCCAACAGCACCATGTCAAATAGACCATGGCACTTAGTGCCACGTCCAGTCTTTCTATAAATATCTCCAGGGAGGATGACTCCTCTGCCTCCCAGGAAGCCCATTTCAATATCTAATCACCTGGTCTTGAACTTCATGCTGTTGGTCTCAGCCAGTCTATCTAGCCTGTCCAGAGGGACAGGTCTGAGATGAAATGGAGAAAAACTGCATCAAAAGGAAATCAGAAAGTTAAGAATTACTGTCATTAATGGCTAGGAAAGGGAAACATGGTCATCAACTCCATTACATCTTATCCTACAAGGGAAATATCCTTAGCTTAATTTGCTAGCCCAAAATTTTCAGCCATAATTTCTTCGCTCACAAAAAAAGTCTTTAGTGACAGAACTGTCTTAGAGGGTAACAAGATGCACAAATCACCTGAAGTCCCCCAGCAGACCCTTTGCTTGTAGTCTTTCTTGAATCTTTCTTTACTCCAATCCATTAAGCTAATTCTGAGTGAAGGATGACTCACAGCATGACACTGAAGGAAATATGCAAGTAAAGCAAGCCAAAATAACCTTGTCACTCCCCATCGTCAAACAGATGGAAGGAGAGACCTTTACATTTCCTGGTGCAGTGGATCGCAGGCAGCATGTACAGTTTTCCACAATGTTCAGGATAGACAAGCACCCAGCGAGGTGTGTTCCAGTGCCATTCCAGGGATGACATATGCTAGCACGGCTGCTGGAGGTGGTATTCATACAAAAAGGCTCTGCTCTAAGGAGGAAGGCAATGGGGCTCTTGAAAGCAATGCACGAACATATGGCAAAATGTTTTGACATTGTAACAGTCAGAAAAAGAGAGCTTTGAGAGTTCCTAAACCATGAGGAAATCAATCAAGTCTAGCAAGATAATGGTTATGACTGAAAGATTTCAAGTCTATAAATACAATGGGGGAAAAAGGAAGAAAAACAGAAAAGTGATATTAGGGGAAAAGAAGAAGGCATTCAGTTTTGAAGAGGCTATTCATGAAGTGATGCTTGAAATTGCCAAGAAAACGTGTCGAGGGGATGTCCAACTTGGACAAGGGGAGAAAAGAAAAAGGGGAGAAATTTTGGTGGGGTTAATGGGTAAAAGAGTGGCAGCAAATGGCATTGGAAAGGAAAATAAAAAGTAAAGTGAAAAGGCCATGAAACCAAAATAAATAAAAAGGAAAAGAAATAATTAGTTACCTTCATTGTTGCTATTAATATTAGCACTTAGAACTAAACAAATTGTTCCTGTCATTGGCAGGGGGGAGGTAGAGAAAAAGCACACAGTGGCCTAAGCAGTCAGAAATCCTAAGGGAAATCCTTTCCATGTTTTTGGCCAGATGCTGATTGTGCTCTAACCAGTGTGAAACCACAGAGAATACCTGAGCTGGTGAGGGAACTAGTGCTCTACCCCAGCACTGTGGGGCTGACTAGGTCATGAGACGAGGAGGTAGAAAAGTACCCAGCTGTAGCCCTACTCTTAACCCCAAATTTCCCTTGTATGTGTGCTCATGCGACACTTGGAGCAGGAGAACCATTTGCTCACAGCCTGACCCTGACCACCCTCAGTGCATGATGTGCTGCAAGTCCAGTAACTGAGTGTACATTGCATAGGCTCCTCTGTTCCCTCCTGTCTGCTGATGCCACCAGATATACCAGCTGTTGGGAGAGTGTTTTCATTGCTGAGTTTTGCTGCTAGAAAGTGGCTGCTGCCATGGGCAGGAGGAGAAGGGAGTCTAGAGGGAAGTGCCATTGCCTCCTGGTGTCCTTATGCCTCTGGTGGCTCCTGCTGCATTCCAGACAAAGATGTCCTACACCATGGAAACACCAGAACAATGTTCCTCAGCTCCAGACAGCAGTGCAGCACAAGTGTCCAGCCAAGGTCATCTCAGCATGGGGCTGACTCTGCTCTGCATCACCGCCTGGCAGCCCACAGCTGGTGTGGATTTGGGCTCCCTGTGTGGACTGAGAAGAGGGAAAATTCTATGGGCTGCAAGACAACCATGTGCTGGAATGATTTGCAGCAGGGACAAGATGACTTTTTTTTCCTGGTATATTTGTCCAACTCCAAACAAAAAGCTAATTATGAGTAAACAACTCTTTTGCCAAATCCTCAGCAGGTATAAATCCATGTAAGTACTATCAAGGCATTGGCTTAAGCTGTTTTCACAACCTAGAGAATGGTTTGTTATGACCACTCAAGATTTTGGAAAAGGAACAAAAAAAGACTGAGAGTCACAAAAAAAAAAGAGTTTAGGGTAGAGGAGAAAGAAGGCAGAAAGAGGTTTATGTTGTATCAATAATTTTCATGTGTATATGTAGCGCTTATGCTACATTAGAAAGTACAAGTGCAGAGGGGGATAATAAGAGAAGCCAAACACATTGCTCTGCAGCAAATCCAGTTTTTGTTCTAGCTTCTACAGCTTGCTCTTTGTAAAACAAAACAAAACAAAACAAAACAAAGCAAAACAAAACCCCCAACAAATAAACAAACAAAAAACCCCAGAGAAATACATATTAAAATAGACATATAGAATGCATCCTTTGTCCCTAAAATATTCTTATTCTAACAACTAATAAAGCAGCATCTTGATTTCCTGCACATTTCTTAGAGTCAAATGAGCAACTGGGTAAAAAAGGTAATTATTTTAATAATTAATATTCTGAGTATTTGATCCCTCTTGGCATGATTTATTAAAAAAAAAAAAAAAATCTACTCACCTTGGGTCAGTTGCTAATTTCTGAACTACTTTTTCTGTATTTGGAAATGATTAACCCTCATAATTACTACTTAAATAATTTCTTATCAGTTTCATATCTACAATAGAACTGTTGCCTAAATTCCCATGATTCTTAGAGACTGCTGAACCCCAGATATTACAAATCATGTAAAATTAAGAAACTTTCAGGGTTAGAAAATATTTGGATGAATAGCTAATTAAATTAGCATCAGAAGGAGATCTAGCTGTATTTAGCAACAATCTAGCTGTATTTTAAATCTAAGGCTGGTGCCTATTGCAGCTTTAAAAGCTCTGAAATTGCAAAAGCAATTTCAGTTACTTACAGCAGGTGGTAGTATATGCTATTAAAATAAAATATTTACTTCCAAGAAGGTCTGCAGCTTAGTTAATAAGAACATGAGTAGAATGGGCAAGAAATCGACTGCTGTAAATGTGTTAAAAGCTTGTAGGTTAGAAAATTGAGTATTTATTACTTCTTTTTCTTCAACACTTCATGTTTCTCTGCCACAAGACTACAGCAATAACCCCTTGTGGGACATTTCTGGACAAGTTAAAGACATATTACCAAAAATAACTCAAATCGCATAACCCTTAGAGAGTTGTCTTCATCTACAAATCCCACTGTCTTTTAATTCCACACATGAAGACAGATATGAAGTACTTTAAAACAAGACCTAAATGGAATTTAAGTAGGTAAAAGCAAACTGTTAATTATGATAATCCACCTAAGACTGGGGTGAGTGGAACTTCCAGTCATTATTGCAGAGTCCAGTAGGGGCCCAAGACTGCTGCTTCTGTACATGCACCCTAAAATCAGTTGGGTCTAATCCCAAAATCACCGGAGATTAGATGTTCCTACAGCAATGCCCCTGACCCAATATATATGTGTACATGATGCATACAGGAAATAAGATGAGGTGATTTACAAAGGAAACTGCACAGATCCCATGCAGATAGCATATATTTTTTTGTGTTCCGGGATGGACTCCTCACTCGTCTTCATTTCCCTTTACATCCAGAATATACCAGCTTCAGACAGATTTGCATCTTTCTGTCCTCATGCCCTTGGGAGAGAACCTCCACAAGGCCATGAATTCCTGCCATGAGGACAACATGTGAAAAACAGGAGGTGAGATACCTGCTCCTATTGTCAGAGGTAGTTTTTGATGAGTATGAACATAGGTTTCCCACACTGGGTGTGAGATGCTGTGATCAGCTGCAGCTCCTTCTGTGCAGATATCTTCTGTTTTCCTTTGGGTAGGTGAATTTTGATGTCACCTTTCAGACGGGATTCTAGAAGTAACATGAGGGGCAATATAATTAACGGGTCATGAGAATGAGCAAGATGGCTACCAGCTTCTGGGCTTCAGTTGATTCTGGGTGAAGCTAGCAGCAGATATTTAGGGCAAGTTTATCCATAAAATTATAGTTACCATGGCATTTCAAATGCCTACAAGAGTGATAAAGCAGTAAACATATTGTTGAGCAGCTAATAGGCACAGCTGCAAACCTGAGTTCTTTTGTGAATTTTTATAGGTTATTTTTCAGTCTCTAAAGGCCTTTTTGCCCTCATTTACTACATTAATACAATATGTCTAAAGGTTGTTCCCCTTGTGATATTAGTTTAGCACAGCACGGTCTTTAACTGAGCCATCTTCTTGGAGTCTGTACAGTTATTTGCAAGTACATAAACCCAGCAGTTAATTTATAAAATTAATTTTTCTTCTCACAGAAACTTCTGATTAAGGTCTTGATATTTCTCAAAATAATTTGTTGCCTATCAGTTCAGCTCAAACATCACAAAGGTAGGACTCCTAGGATCTTTGAGTTAACTGAGTTAACATCAGGGGACAAAATAATAAGAGCCGTAAGGGTACCTGAGAGCAAAGGTTCTTTATAAGCCATGCCCATCCTTTCATGCCATTGGTTTTGCACAACTGAAATATTATTCCTCAGACAATGTGTTTCCATTGCAAAGTGAAGAAGCTTTTTTGTCTTTTTCCACCTTGGAGGCTCATTTTAAAACCAAACAAGTCCATGCCTCTGCAAATTGCAATCCTCAAAAGAGCAAGATTTCCCTTCAATGAACAGGATCTTAAAAACTTCAGCGTCAGCTTTGGCTGAAGTCAGGCTGTTACTCTGACATCCTTTCATTTTATACTGACCTACAATAACCCCATCATTTCCATACTCCCTTGAGCAAAAGTTAACATTTATACCAAGCTGTGTTAAGGGACCTTGATTGCAAATATACACTATGAATTTAGCAGAAACACTCTTGGCTTGTGCATTACATAAAATTTCATTCCAGGAGCAGAGACAGATAAAAGAAACTGTAATCAACTGTGAATTATCTGTGGGTCGTTTATCTGGTTCCTGATTAATCACTCCATTAATCCTTGTAAAGACAGTGAGCTAACTCAGTGCACAGCCAATTTCTGTGAGGTGGGTTTCTAAACTCAAGTATAGTTGCCATCTGAATCTGGCTGTGTGTGTCTAGAAGTATCCACTTTGCATAGTTTGGAACTCAAGTCAGCAACTGTGCCATTCAGAAACTCCTGAACTGCTACATGGAACCATGCCCTGGACTCATTCCCATTACTGAGAGCTCTGAGAAGAGTGACACAGTCTCCACAGTGATGCTGCATAAAGCCAGTGCAGATCCAGCATGGGTTAGTACAGAGGGAAGGTGAATGAGGTCATGGATATCTGAGGGAAATTCTGCAGAGACATTTTGTGTCAGTCTTGCTAACAGACTTTTCCATTTCTGGTGCAGAATGAGGAAAATGGAGCCAAGACACAAGCAGTGCTGTACTGGAAGTAGTAAACCTGTGTGAAATCAGAAGCTTGATGCAAAGAAGCAACTGTGAGAGTAATTTCAGGTCCAGCCAGTGATTCGGTGATTATTGTGAACTGGAGTCTACACAGAGGTGTTTGGAAGCCTCTGTGCAGTGTTGCCAAGCATCCTTATGATCCAGGGTGGTTCAGCTGCTTGCTTACCCATCTGTCCTAATCCACTCCATTACCCTGGATAGAAGGGAGATAGTGGTTCTCAGATGCCTCATCTATTTGTCCAAATGTGAGTTTCACCTACAGTTGATAAAAAGCCTGCTAAAGAGCAGCAAAGACTGCAAATTGAAAGTAGGAAACTGAGGCAAAAAGTTTTATAAAAACTAAACAGTAAAGCTTATACTTTAAAAAGCTTTAAAAGTTTTAAGCTTTAAAGCTTAAATCTTTTAAAAATTTTGGGTTACTGAAAGATGTGTCTGGGTCTAGCTGAAGGCACAGGCCTTCAGCAAATATTAAGCCTGAGGCTAAACTAGATGACTTATGACTATAATTTGTTGTTTTCAGTTTAAAGAGTCAACATGGTGATACCTGCAATAGAGATAAAGCGTGAGGTAGGTTCTGCAATTAAAATCTATTGATTTACAGAACTGATGTATCTCAGGTTTAAACTTCTGATTTTTGTGTTGTGCTTCCACACAGCTATTTTTTATGAAGAAATAATTATAAGGAAGATGAAAGGCTTTCCAATCTCTCCCTTCCCAGTGGAAACAGTAGTATGAAAGAGGCAGGCAGGTGGCAGTAATAAGCGACTAATATGCTGCTGGATAATTACATCTGCCACAGGCTTATCTCTTAGCACCAAGTGCCTCAAAATTAAAAGCAGGTAGTATAAGACAAATGTTAGAGATACTGAATTAAGCAGGAAGAAGAAAATGGCCTTTAAAGAGTCATAGAAACAGTAGGAGTTCAGTTGGGCAATGTAAGAGAGAGAGAAGTGTGGAAGCTGTCTTAGGAAAAAACTTTCAGGACCAGAATCTGCATAGACAGAGACATATTTTGAGCCTGTGCTAGAGATGTGGCAATGTTTTGAATGCAAGGCTCTTTGCTATAATTTGCTAAGTCAAGGTGTGGTGCCTAAGCTTTCAAAGCAGGAGAGAGAAGTGCTTTCAGATGGCTGAGCAACACACTTGCTCTTCTCTGTATAAGAAGAAAAGGAATTCTGTAAAACGGTTCAGTACTTCTTACACAAAACCCATGTCCTGAGTCAGAACTTCACAGAAGGTTTCCCCATTTCTTAAAACTGAGCCTTTGTTTAAATGTAGACAAAAGGAGAGGAAGTCTCCTTTTTAGGACAATTTGTGTAGTTCCATGTGAATTTGCAAGTGAATAATTTGAGCTACAGGCTGTCCATAGCGTGACACATATTAAAATACTTACTGTCATGTTTTTAAAGTGTTTGAACCGTAAGACTGTGGTGTTGCAGAAGAAAGGTCACTGCACATATCTGTTCTTGAAGGACAATCATTTTGCTGTTCTGAATGCAAAATTTAGGGCCTTTTTTGTAACCATGGCTATTCTCTCAAAATAGATACCCATTTTCAAAAGGGCATTCCCCACAGTAGATACCAAGTGGGTGAAGATTTAGCACTGTAACCCAAGAAAAACATGCTGGGGTGGGGGTGGGCTTGATCTCCAAAAGTTTTAGCACATTTTTTGATCTTTAGTCCTCTAAACATGAATAACAAATGCTTCTTATAAGAANACGGAAGAGTATACCAAATTCCCTGTTAAATTCCCAAATGCCTGTTCTTATCAGTTCTTTATTTCCCACTAATAAGTGCAAAGTACAGCCTGTTCTGGTCACCACTAATCTAAACATGTTTCCAAATAAAAATATCCTGGAAAGTTCTAAAACTGAAGGAAAGTAACTCGCTGGAGTCTGAGCATTTTACTTTTTATTAGTTAGAATGCTTTCATAGTAAGAACTGTCATGTAAAAATAATTTTAAAAACCCCAAAAAATAAAGAAAGCAAGAAAGCCCCTGAACCACTGATAATTTAAAAAACGTTAAGGTTGGCACTACTTGAAACAATTAATTAGGACAGAGTGGCTGATTACCCGTGCAGTAGGTGCAGTCTGGAATTCAGTGCTGAAAATACTTGAACTGTAGCAAGTAGTTTAATGGAAAATAAGCCAAAGAAACACCACGATTCTGAGAGGAATTTCAGCTATGGATTTAAGCTGAGAAGCTTTTCTGGGTCAGAAGTAGATGGTGAGGGCAAACTTGAGTGATGACAATGATGATTACACAGATGTCTTGAAGGCTTCTTTCCTGTGCCAGAAGCATATGAATGTTGTCCCTGAGGAAATGGTGCTTGCACATGCTTGCCACCAAACTCTGGCCAAACTCCCTAAGATTCCATACTGAAATAGCCTTTTTCCTTCATGTAATACAGTCTTGGGTTTGCTTGGCCTGGTTTTGGTAGTGGGGGAACTACAGGGGTGGCTTCTGTGAGAAGCTGCTGGAAGTTTCCACCACATCTAGCAGAGCCAATGCCCGATGGTTCCAAAGATGGCTGCACCTCTGGCCAAGATGGGCCAATTAGAAATGGTGGTAACACCTCTGTGGTAACATATTTAGGAAGAAAGAAAAACAAAAGTTGTTGTTCAGTATTAACTGTGGCCAGAGAAGAGCAGGGTGAGAACATGTGAGGAGAACAACTCTGCAGACACCGAGGTCAGTGAAGGAGGGGGAGGAGGTGCTGCAGGCGCTGGAGCCAGGATTCCTCTGCAGCCCCCGGTGCAGCCCGTGGTGAGGCAGCTGTGCCCCTGCAGCCCATGGGGGTCCATGGGGGTGCAGAGATATACCCACAACCCCTGGAGGAGCCCCACACTGGAGCAGGTAATGCCTGAGAGGAGGCTGTGAACCCGTGGGAGACCAAGGTGAGGGGCCCTGCTCCCCTGCTGGAGCAGCCTGTCCTTGGAGGACTGCAGCCTGTGGAAGAGTGACCCATGCTGCAGCCGTTTTGGGAAGGCTGTTTGCCTGTGGGATGGACTCAGCAGCAGCAGTTCACAGGGAGGTGCTGCTGGTGAGATTGGAACCATGTTGGAGAAAGTCAGAGAGCTGTCTGCCATGGGAGGGACCCTGCGGTGCTGTGGGGGAATGACTGCTCTCCCTGAGCAGTGGGATAAGCCATGGGTGATGAATAAACCATAACCCCCATTCCCTCCCTCCTGGCACTGCTGGGGTAGAAAGAAGAGCTGTGAAAGAGCCAGGGGTAGGGGGAAGGTGTTTTTAAGGCCTTATTTTACTTCTCATTATCCTGCTCTAATTTTGTTAGTAATAAATTAGCTGAAAACAAGCTGAGCTTGTTTTACCTGTGATGTTATTTGATGAGTGATCTCTTCTGGTCCTTAACTCATGAACTTGTATTAAATTTTCTCTCCTCTGTCCAGTTTAGAGAAGGGAGTGAGTGAATGGCTTTGCTGGGTGCCAGGCCTCTGGCCAGCATCAGTCTACTACAAATTCACACAGAGAAAAGAGCAATGATGCTGTTCATCTGCTTTTGATAGGTTGTGGACAGTTTACATAGGTCGAAAGGCAAGGTATGAATGGAACTGAAAAAAAATATAGGGAATCAGTATAGCTGTAAAGAAAACTAAATTTATCTCAACACAAAGGGATAGAGGGTGACCTTTGTTTTGGATGAATGTCAATGTCAGTCAAATGGATCCACTGGTTGTGTAAATTGCCTTCCCTGAGCTAATCAAAAGGTGTGAATTTCTTCCCAAGCCATCTAGACCAGTAGTGCCTGCACTTTGATTCAAGCATATGAGGAAATAGTGTAAAGAAACATAGCTTTCACAAAGGTATTTTGTACATTCTTGCATTCAATAACTTTCTTTCAGGTTCTTCTTGAAATTCTCAGAAGCTGTAAATTAATGCTCAGCTATCCGTCTATTCTTTTTGCTTCGCTCCAGTTTAGTACCAGTTTTTTATATGTATATTATAGTGTGGGAGGTAGATTAGACACTAATCATATTTAGTAAAAATGTGTTCTTGCCAGGAAATAAAGATATATTGATCACAACTTAATTGTGCATTGTTGTACTTACATTGAAATATCTGCAGTTGCTATTCTGTCAGCACTGTCCTACTGCAGTCACAGAATTATCCATCTCATAAAATTCAACACAAGAAGTCACTTTGAATCAGCCAATCTCTCAATCATTCCCAATCAAGTGAAGAATGTCCATAACATAATTTCAAAAAATCTTCTTACCATTCCTGCCCTGCTAGAAATAATAATTTATCTTTCACCTCTGAGTGCAATGACAATTGTGAAGAATTGTTTATAGGTTATCAAGGATGCTTGGAAGACTGATCTGGTTCTAATCCTGTATGACAGGGAAGGAGGCTGAGTTGTTGTCCTTGTACCATGCCTTAATATTTATGTAATATTAATCAGTAGTATTCAAGGCAAGTAAAAATGTCAAATTTAGTTTAACTTGTACAGGTGTTTGATGGTTTGCTAGCTTACTCTCAGAGGTAGGTAATCAAGCACATAAATTTAACAGCATTTAAATGACTACCTTATCTTAGTGAGTATCTTATTTGCAAGAATAATAATTAATAATTTCCAACACAATTGAAGAACAGGAACCAGGAACACACACACACACACACACACACACACTTTTTTATAAGTTTCTCAACCTGTTTCCTATCCTTTAAAGCAGTTGTTTTGCTACTTAATGAAATAAACTGATTTCAACATTAACATGCCTTTCAGATGAACATTAAAGATAAAAGAAATGTCTCAATTGAAAACCAGATGACATATAGATGATACAATTACTTGCACGTCTAGCTACTATAATATTTAGTAATAATGAATTTAGTATTAAAAGTTTTAGTATTAGTAATATCTCTATCTATGTAAATAAAAGTGAAAATAATAAGAACACATTTTTAAATCAAATCCGCCTTTAGTTTAGTATTATGTGGCTATTAATCATTGCTAGAATCTGCCCTAACTCTGGGAAAAAAAGATAATAAGCTATACTAAAAATAAAATAAAATAAAATAAAATAGAATTTAAAAATACTAAATTAAAAACTAGACAGATACTTCTTTGTGTAATACTAAAACATTTAAGATAACAACACAGTCATACCATGTAGGTTCAGCCCTGTAAATTTTATTCCTAGCCCTTTATTCTTTTCTCCCAGCAATTTTTATATAATCTCATGGATAAATATTTAAAGGTGTGAAATCTGTGACAGAGGAATAGATATGGCTTATGTATTTTTTTCCTTATAGAAATGTTTATGTTCCTGTATTCTTTCTAGCAGAGCAGGTTCAGGGCATGTTTTAGAGGGATGCCCATAGATATAATTTAGCAGCTCTTCCTTGACAAGCTGCTGACCTCTGTACTAGTTACTAGTGCTTTCCTCCTTCAAGTGCCCACAAACTCTCCTGAGAGTCTTGGTGTCCCAGTAACCTCTTCAGCTGCTTGGTTACATTTATAAATGTTTGACTATCCTCTGTGGGAGCAAATGGACAGAACACAATGATGACCTTTCATACAACTTCAAACAAACAGAACTTTTGCTCTCACGTCCCTGTAGAAGGAGTATGGTCTTACTGGATGCAGTAATCTCACAGCTGGTAGATAGAATTCACAAAAACCAGTACCTTGATAAAAATTGTCTAACAAATAGGAAAAACATGCACCTTTTCAAAGCTGTTGTCAACTGTAAGTTACTTTTCAAACAAAAGCCCCACAATAATAATAAATTTATTATTATTATTATTACAATTGTAGTGAATAATTTGTTAAAGCCAAATTTTATATATATTTTGAAAAAATTTCTGTCTTTAGAAAGTCAGATTTTGCTTTGTGGGGTTTGGACAGGGGGGATTTTGGTGGTTTTTCACTTGTTTGTGGGTTTTTTGATGCTGTCCTTTTAGTTCTGTGGATGATATTTCAGAAGAACAAGAACATATTTTTCTTTATTCCATTAATTCAAGGGAATTTATTTGATCCCAACTTCATCTGCATAAAGTTATCCAACCTAAAAGAAATATAAATGCCTTAAACATGCTACATGTAATAATTCTCTTATATGCTCAGTTCAAGATGGTTTAATTAGACTAGTCGCTCTAAATGGTTGAGTTAAAACAACAAGTTAAAGTTTGTGTTTAACCATATTGTTTCTAGATTTGGGAGGATCGATTCACCTTCCTCTTGTGTTCCAAAATGGTCTTAAATGCACTCAGAATATTTTTTCTCTCCTATGCCTGTCTGCAGTTTCTGAGTTTTAGGGCTGCAGGAGGGTTGGAAGCCATCCTTTTCACTTTAGACTTTTGCTTTGGTAAAAAAAGGGTGGCAGAAAATGGACTCTCCTCTCAGGGTTTAGAGGTTTTCAGGAAACATTTGTGATGCTTTCCAGGGCTTTTACAGCTCCTTATAGTAATTCTGAAATCTCACTGCTGAATGGGTTCCTCCTTCATTAGGTGCTCACTACCATGAATAAAAACCTTGGCAAGGAGAAGTGGAAGGGGAGAGACCATAGCTCAGAAAAATAATCTGAAGTGCCAACCTAAGGTCTCTTCCTATTTTAAAATGAGATCTTTCAGTTTCCTTTTTACCTCCTTCTGGCAGACAAGCAGCTGAATGCTGCTCAGTCACTTTTTCAATTCAACAGTGAAAATCAAGGTAATAATCCTAAATTCTAAGTGGTAATTAGATGAAAAAGCACATTTTTCACATGTTAAATGGGAAATACAGAAAACAAAAACATTTGCCTAGATGGTTATATTCTGATTTTCAAAAATACCGTTGCAGCACACAAGTTTTATTGTGGCTGAAAATTCTGGTGAACAGTAATGCACTTTCTATTTGGATTTTACTCCGAAGAGCTCTGTTTTGGTGATCTTGTCATAACTTTATTTTCAAAAGGATTTTTATGTCATAAAATTAATATTTCTCAAAACCAAAGCAAGTTTTGCTGCAGTGTTTTAATTTTTTTTTTTCCACAGGAAAAAAAAATCTAATTTAGAGGAAATCTTACTGACCAGAAATTTAATGATTTCATAGTTGTGAAACACCTTTAGGGATCAGTCCCAAGACTGCTTTATTCAGAACTGTTGGGCCATTGGGTAAATCACAGGAGTTTAAGGTCAGTCACAGGGGTTTTTTGTCTGCTTTATACTGTAAGAATATATTGAAATCTTGGATTTTTGTAGAATGGGAAAGATTTTTGGACAGCTATATCAAAATATATCACAGGCAAGGAAAGTAATTTTCTGCTTTATTCTCTAGTGATTCAAGAGAAAATAATTGGGATTCCCCTTGGTGTGCATCACACTTCATGTTTAACTGTGGGCTCTAGGACAAGTAACACCGGTATAAATCAAAAATGTATTTGCTGACAAAGTCTTTATTGAAATTCATTGGTTTTTAGAGAGGTGCAAGAGGGTTTGTGATGGCCCTTCCCTTCATGATCCAAAGATCATGTCTTCATTCACACACACACAGAGGAGGCTGCAGATTTGTTGCCCAGTCTGGCTGTGTGACATATTGCCAAGAGATTTGGACCAGACACTTCTCATAGGAGGGTTATAAAGTAATTTATTTTATTCCTTTAAGAAATCAATTTTTCACATTAAAGAAAAGGATGTTCTTGTTATGGAGGGCAGCATGAAAGGCAGCATTTTTGGTCACTTTTTGTTATATCAAATCCTATGAGGGGCAGTGAGCAGAAAATTTATGTACATGAATAGATAAAGCTCTCAAAGGTGCCTTTCACCTTCTTCCAGAAAAAGGAAATGAGGGGTTATTTACATGCTGTTGTTTGGTAGAGGAGCAAGCTTTGATCAACAGGCAGAACCTCTGAGGATCTGTGTTTGCAAGAGAAATTTGAAATTACTTAGGAACCACACGAAATCAGTTCATTTGCTGCATGCCATGTGCCCTTANAGCAATTTAAGGAAAGAATCCTCTTCTTTTCTTTTTTTTTTTTTTTTTTTTTTTTTTTTTTTTTTTTTTTTTTTTTTTTTTTTTCCTGATAGCTAGCACTTTCCTCTTCTGAGGAATGTACTTGGGTTCTCTGGCTGAATGAAGAAAGCAGTAATGGGGTAGCACAGTATGAATGCAGGTCCCTGCCTGACATTTGCTGGCGTAATGTGGCTGAGGAGTGGGCCATAAGTGACACAGTTCCTCATCAGCCTGGCAGCTCTGCCCAGGGGTGAGGGGAATGAACCTTTGTGAGGAGCACAGCCCTAGATTATGCTTTGCTTTTCTGTCAAGGTTTGATGTAAATGCATAACACATATTGTCTTTCGCCTATTATTTCTCTGAGGCTGAGTGCTACTGCTAACAGTAAAATTTCACAGGCTTACTTTAGCAGAATATTAATGAAAACTTTCTAAATCTTTGCACATATACATGCAAGGGAGAAGCTGCCTTTGGTGCTCAGAGAGATTTCAAACATTTACTTACTGTCGAGCTTTATGCATATACGTGCATGTGAAAGGTCAGAGATGGTCGTTCTATCATTTGGGATGAACACAGCTGAATTGAAATGTCACAGCAGTCGTACCTAGCAATTTAAAAGCTTTGGAGTATTGCGAGCCTCCTGCCAAGCAAATAAAAATCAACTCTCTGACTGTACAAATTTACATGATTACAGATAATATATTTTACATCATGCTTGTGGAGTTTCTGAGCACCAGTAGGCACAGGCAGCTTTTGGAGTTGATTGGAGCTGAGAAGCTTGCTGTGCAGCCCTGGAGCAGAGAAGTAGGTTGCTCATAGAGGACCATGGAAGGCATCAGTCAACCTGATATGTGGCTGATAGATGTTAGCCTTTTTCGACCTCTCAGACATTGCAAAGGAATTCTGCGGAGGAAGTCAGGGGATGTTACAGTGTAATAAAAGTGTAATAAAAGAACATGAAGAAAATTAATTTTAAATAATTGAAGAAAGGGCACTGTCTCTGTAGGAAGGGCTATATATTAAAGAGATCATATTCCCTTTGTCAAATGTTTATATCTGATTCAGCACTTTCATTGCTGAGAATGAATGCTGTGCAAGAATTTTCTGACTCCGGGGAGGAGGATCTGCTGAACATGTATAGGTACTCCTTCCCTCAGAGAACACCTTGCTGAAGAATGTGATGACTTGTTCAGAAAGAATGATAAAAATGGAGGTAGACACCTTATCCATGGAAATTAAAAGTTCCTGTTAATGAAAACCAATACAAATATGAAGACTCTGCAAGAGAGTTTTTAATTTTAATTTTGTTTTTGTGAAAGGAAAATTAAATCAAAAGGGTAAGAACAAACCACTTGGATTCTGTCTTTTCATCTGAGATCCATCCTGAAAATAAAAGGAATTGAGGTTAATTTATTTAGTGTATGGAAGTGAGTGAGTACAAGCCATTATGAAACTTATATCACATGGATTTTCAAAGTTTCTGGATTACTTCTATAATCATTAGGAATTTTTCTCAAACAATCCTCCAAAAGTGATAATAGCCATAAAGGTCTGTGCAAGTTCTGTAGAATTTTTTGTTTTCCTACAGAATTTCATGTTGTGAGATAATATTAATTAGTCAATATTACTTAATATTAAGTTGAATGAAGCCACATTCAACATTCAAAAACTTTTATATGTAATTTAATATTGTCAAGATAGTTTTTTAATTGTCTAGTTAAATTCTTAAAATTAAAATCTACAAATAATTTTTAAAAGTTCGCATATTTTGCTTCTTTAGTGAAGGTAGATAATATTTGTTTAGGAGAAAACAACTCCTATAAAAAAATATGCTCTTTTCAACTTGCCTACTCTTAACATACATTCTGCTTATCAAATATAAAATTAGTTTGTACCTTGTGCATCATCCCCTAAGTGGGTGTTTCATGACATCAGTGCATCTGAACATATGTTGTTTAATGACCTGTAGCTGTCCCGATTTCCAACATAACTGTATTTTATATTTGAAGACAGTATCTAGTTGACAAGAGGCGCAAAATATCCATAAAAACTCAGAAGGGATGATTGGACTCTTATGGGTCTAATAAGCCTTTCCTGAACCATTCCTTTGTGCAACTATTTAGGACAATACCTAGTTTTTTCTCCTTGCACAGTGAAACTCTGACTTTAGTTGTTGACACTGCAGTGATATTTTTGGGGTTTTTTTCTAGCAAAAAGGTAAGACTTTGGAAGAAGACAGTTTTATTCCCTGTGCCTGCCTTCAGAGGCATAGGACATGACCTCTCAGCACCTAGATTAAAGGTCCTGTGAGAAAAAAAAAAAAAGAGATCAAGCAATTCACTTGCTCTAAGCAACCCTCTCAGACAAAGAAAGGACATATCAGTGCTCTCAGTTGTTGACAAAATCCCAGCAACCTGAATGCTGGTTTTATCATTAGCACTCATCAAAGCTTCAGAGAAGATGGAAAGGATTTTGAAATTCTTAATTTCATGAGGCAATGAAGGTAATAAATTCACAGATCACTTGAGTAACTGAAAAAAGACAGCTGGCCAGGGAAATTTGGGGATAAAAATGACAAGAGTTTCATATGTTGTTTGTCCTTTAATAATAGTCAGGAAATAGCAGAAAAATGCCTTGCCAGTGGGGTCCACTTAGAGACCAGAGACATCCTGGGGAAATGATCTGGAAAATCTAACAAAAGCTCCTCTTGGTGAAGAACCAGCTGCAGTGTTAGCATTACTGTGACCGGGGATAGCAGCAGAGGGGGAAAAACAAGGAGCAAAGTTTCTGTGGAGTAGGCCACTAAATGCAGTCTGGTTTACAGACAGAAGGCGATGAGCTGAGATATCGTCCATCTCTGCCAAGTAATCTGCTCTCAGTGTGTTTGGTATTGGTGATGGCACAAATGTCCAGGTTACATCTAATGCCTGTACAGGTGAGAGAATGGAGTTAAAGCAAAGCATGTCAGTATTTAAACAATTATTGTTATATATGTGTACCACTTTCCTCCAGCAAAAAAAGCCTGTCACCCTTCTTAATTGTTCCAGCAAACCTAAAATAAATATGGAGATAGAAAACCACAAACCATTATTCATAAACACTTTTGTTTTGGAAACATAAAAGCAGAAAGGTAAATGATACTCTGGGGCAGCAGACCTCACCCTTACAGCAAAATTAAAAGTTTAGATGCTCTGAGGTTGAAAAGGAGCTGTGTACGTACAAACTGCAAGGCAAATATATTTATGTGTTTAATTGTAAAGAACAGAGAGAGAAGAAAATTACCATCTAAATTTGGTAAGGAAAATTAAGAGATTTTTGCTGCTCTGACAAGAGAAAGTGTAATCTTAGATTTGGATGTAATCTTTACAAAGTCTGCTTAGGATTCCAGTATTAATCAGGACAACTGGTTGTCCTATTAAGCTTCAGAAAGCAGAAAAACACAGGGCTGCTGACAGACAGTCAGGCACCTGCCGGTTATTGTGGAGGAACTGAACCAGTGGGTGCTTTCTTCTCTCCTCCACTTTGACGGTAGTGTGACAGATGGCATTTGGAATTGATTGGCGTATCTTAGAGGGTTTGCACTAATTTAAATTATCCTTCAGCTTTATCATGTAAAAAATTGAAGTAAATGGTGTGACTTGGTGAATCAAATCACTGTGAAAGAAGGAAGAAATCTCACTTTGAAAAGTTCAGAAAATCTAACTGCACAGACTCTAAAGGGGTGAATTAGAGTGTCATCTGAAGACCCATGCACTACAGCTTGGGACAAGGTGTGTAGCATTTTCAGTTTTCATATTTCCAAGGTGACTGTACCAAAAGTTCTTCAGACAACTATCAAGGACAAATGGTCTACTTAAGTGACNAAAAAAAAAAAAAAAAGAGGGTAGTATATAGTGTATAATGATGTTTCTTCTAGGTCAAAATTTTCCTGAAATGATTAATTTAAATAAACCACAGATGAGAGAGAAGATTATGTAGCATTCCCATAATATATTTGTATTAAATCTTAATTTCTCTGTGATTAACATTTTGCATAACATTCTGCACTTGTATTTCACTATAAATCAATCTGGTTCATATTCAAATAGGTGCTGTAGATTTGCTCTTGCTGCTGGCTTATCTGAAAGGAAAGCCCACTCATCCAGGAGGTCATAAGATCATTTTAGAAGTCAAGGAGAAGGAATCAGGATGAAGCCTTATTACAGCTGGTAATTAGAAGCAGTGACAGCAGCACAAAGCTCCTAAACTCAAGGACTACCCTTGGGAGAATAAAATGTAAGTGCTTGTCGAGGATGTCAGCGAAGTTGCTCTGTTCCTGCAGAGGTCTCACAATGCAGACCCAGCGCTGTCCCAGCAAGGCTCCTGGCACCATCCCAGCCCTGCCACTGGCAACCCTCCCCTGCTGTCAGCACTGCAAGGCAGGTCACCGCCTCCTCTCCTCCTGCTCTCGGCTGCCAGCAGCAAAGGGACAATATTGCTCGGCCCAGCGCCAGTTGCCTGGTGTGACGGTGTTGGATCAACTCCTCACCTGACATAAGCCAGGCAGAGGGAAAGTAGACAATGTTCTGAAAGGTGAGAAGAATCAAGAAGAAGGTGACAGCAACCTGGCAAAATATCCAAACTGGGAGAGGAGGGAGAGTGAGTTAAATCTAGGAGGGTCACCTTGAGGCAGAGCACCCACTTCTCACAGCACAGTGAGAGGTGGTTATTTGTCTCTTGTCGGGACTCTACTTGGTCCAGAGAAAGGGAGAGATTGATTTTTAAAATATGCAATCTTTTGGTAATTAAAAATTTTATAATGTAAATATTACCCCTTTAAAGTAGATTTCATGTTCATAGGAAAGCAAAGCTGATGATTTTATCAGCATCCTGCTATACTATCTCTGCTGCAAACTTTCTCCTAAAGCCATGGAGATGATCCTGAACTGAACTTTCTACTCAACACTTTCATCTTTTGGGATCTTCTTGACAGACAGACTGCCAGTTGTCATAGTGTCTGTCAACTGTGAAAGCTAGCAGCATATGCTGAGACAAGCTGGTAAGGGCAGGGTAAGAGAGATGACTTCTCTGTTTATAAAACAGGAGCTCAGTAAAGTGACTACAGCAACTCTCAGGAGGAGCAGATGCAGCTGAAGGTATGAAAACAAAGCAGTCTGAAGTACTGCAGGGAAATTCATTTAATGCACAAAGCAAATTGTCTTAATTCATCTTTAGAACTAAATAGCGCTCTGTTTTCTGTCTGATGATTCACTGTTATTATGCACATTATTGTTTATGACTAATGATTACTTAGCCTATCACTCTGTCAGGTTTCTGCAGTGCAGATCGTATTATCAATGCTTAATGTGTGTTACTGCTCAGAGGAGGGATTTACGCTTTCAGTGTTTGTAGCCTGGTACGTCAGAGAGAAAAAGCAAAGCTGCCTCGATATTATTGAAGAGATCTGTACATCTAATGAACCAAGATTTGAAACACTGTCAGAACTCTTCAAGACATTTTCTATGGTCATTCTTGTGTGAACACCTTTTTTCCATCCATGGAGCTCTTCAAAAGATGTTTTTATCTAAACTGTCTTTTTAAAACTTGAGGAGATCAAAATAATTAGGGTGCATGGCTTGCTTTGTCTACTGATCTCCTTTGGCAAACAGGTTATCATCNTGTTTCCTTTTGTGAAAAAGGTTTTTTTTTCTTTTTTTTTTTTTTTTTTTTTTTTTTTTTTTTTTTTTGCAATATTTGGAATATCTTGTGCTCCAGGATTAATTTAGGCAACATCCATATTGACCTATGGCCTTGAGCCATCCAAGGATACAGAGTCCTAATACCCCATCCTTGTAGTCACTCACCAGTTTTACTTGCCCTTGAATTGAAGCACTCAGACCTGCATCTGAAAATTGGAAAAGTGTAGAAGTGATCCAAGTAGTGATATAGAATCACAGAATGATTTGGGTTGGAAGGGATCTGAAGGACCGTCTAGTTCAATCCCCCCTGCCTTGGGCAGGAGCACCTTCCACTAAACCATCCATGCTAAAAGCCCCATCCAACCTGCCCTTGAACTCTTCCAGGGATGGGGCATCCAAAGCTTCTCTGGGCAAGCTGTGTCCCGTGCCTTGCCACCCTCACAGTAAAGAATTTCTTCCTTATATCTATCTTAGATCTCCTCTCTCTCATTTTAAACCAATTCTTCCTTCCCTTAGCCCTTGTAAAAAGTGCCTTCCCAGCTCTCTCATAGCCCTTTTAGATATTGGAGGGTTGCTATAAGGTCTCCTTGGAGACTTTTGCTCTTCAGGATGAGCAACTCCAACTCTTGTAGCTTGTCTTGAGAGGAGAGGGGCTCCAGCCCTCTAAAGCACCTCTAAAGCAAATGTTATGTGGAGCCAATCTGTGGTAACATCTGCAGGCCGTGTAGGGCATTGCTGCTGAAAAGGACATTAATATCTTGCTTGACCTAATAAGTAAATACATGCCAGGTGTCTCCATTTGTGCATTCTAGTTAGAACAAAAAGCTTATCATGCGGCACCAGAAATATGGTCCCAAACTCATCTATCAGGCAGCTTGTACATGTTTGTGACAAAGCTGTCATGGAGACTTTGAAACACTATAATGCAGTGATGCTTGCATGGGTTATTGAAATTCCCCCAAGAAAAGGAAAATCCTGCCTCCTTTCCTGGAGCAGAGGCTCAGTTATCATTGTAACTCTTTATTAGCTGGGAGCATATAACCAGCAAAGGGTTATATGCACAAAGATCTAACAACATCAAAAGACAGTTTACAGCTATATACTTCAAGAGACTTATCAAGGCACGTTTAACAGAAAGTTTTAAAATCCACTGTATTTGGGAATTTATCATTAGACAGCAGTGTCAAATTTTAATGAGTGAAATTAGTTAATGCATGTACAATGCTTTGAAGATATGAAATGTTATTCAAATTGTGGGAAGTCAAATCAAGGTAAGCAATGCAGGCTGAAAAATGGGGAAAGAAATATCTTTATGTAATGATAAATTGGCTTCATGTCCAGTAAATTTCTGTGTACTCCTTGATCAGTGGAGAGTCCTCCTCCTCACCTTTTGGTGGGAATAGTCTCATATTGCTGTTGCTAACCTTGGACTGAAAACGAAAGCATCAGCTTTTTTTGCAGAGTGCATAATTTCTGTTCCATTTTGTCAAAAGAAAAAGCTTCTTCTGCTTTTCTTTTGTAATTCATGTTGCACTAAGGGAACTTTGGCAAAATGTTGTGACATTATGAAAAAGTCAGCTAGGATTTGAGGTAATTATTATTAATTTGAGGTAATCAGTTATAACACTGATTTCTGAAGCTTTTTTTTTTTAATTAGTATGCTTATGGAAACACATATTTGGGGATTAAGTGATGCTTGGAATAAAAAATTGAATTTGCAATTAAAGACAACTGATAAGTCTTCAGAACAAAGTGGATTAAAGAGCTTTTTAAATAAAAAATATGAAAAATATTTTCATTTTTGGTCAATTTTCATTTTTTATGAAGTTTGGCAATGCAATAGCTTGGTGAAAATTCTGGAAAATATATTTTAGTTTATTCAGTAAATTTCACTTTTATAAAAGTAGAAGTATTTTACTAATATAAAACTGATTGGCTCATAAATCTTCTTTTTCAGTATTTGTAATGGAAACTCTTAGTCATCATGGCTGATCTGGTGTAGAACTCATGAAAATTCTGCTTCACATGGGAAGCTGAATTACAGAACTACCAGACCCCACTTCCAGTCAACGTTTCTGATTTTAAGATACTCAATCTTTGACTTGAAATCAGAAATAAATACAAATGCATGCCAGATATCAAAGCATCTGCACAGATAGTCCAGTAATGTCCCTTGGTGCTGCAGAAGTAGTGGTACCAAGGGTCTTGCTAAAAGTAGGAGCAGTGCATAAATGCCCTTAAATATAGTGGGAAAATTGTGTTTTGCTTTGTGGGAAAAGTGTGTGTGTGTGTGTGTGTGTTTGTATGTATGTATATATATGTATATTTTTTTTAACATGGGTAACTTGGTCTTTTNNCATATATACATACACACACACACACACACACACACACACACATATATATATATATTTAACATGGGTAACTTGGCCTTTTTTTTAATATATTTTTGACTTCCCAAGCACTTTCCTATAGAGACAAACAGAAGCTTCACTGAAGAGAGAGAAGAGAGAGGCCTTCCCACATTAAGTTGTTTATCCTTCTTCCTTTGACCCTTTAGTGTTTCTAGATTTTGAAGCCAAGGGAAATTATAGTTACTTAGTGCTGTTATTATTATCTAAGGGAAAGAGAGTGCATTGTGCACAAACCATAACAACTAATGTACATTCATTTTAAGTCTGTAAATCTTTCAGCAGAGTGCTTCTATTGTGCTAGCGGAAGTATCTATGTCTAAATTAAAGTTGGAAACTTCCCCTTTATATTTGTTTAGGTAAGATTAAAACCAGATGATGTTACTTTTATCAGTCCCAGCAACTACTTGTGGTGGTATGATCCTGCCTGGGCACCAAATGACCACCAAAGCAACTATCACTTACCAGCTCTCCACAAACTTTTCCAGTTTTAGTCCTTCCCTTGTGCTGCAGTTCATCATCTGCTCTAGTGTGGGTCCCTCCTGTGGAATGCAGTCCTTCAGGAACAGGCTGCTCCAGTGTGGATCTGCTGTGGTCCTGCCAGCACACCTGCTCCTATGCAGTCTCCTTTCTCCATGGGGCACTTATCCTGCAAGGAGCCTGCTTTAGCATGGACTTCCAGTGGTGTCACAGCCTTCTTTGGGCTTCCACCAGCTCCACTGTGGGGTCCTCCATGGGCTAAAGGTGAATCTCTGTTGCACAGTGGAATTCCAGAGACTACAGGGGAGCAGCTGCCTTGCCATGTCCTTCACCATGGGCTCCAGGGGAATGTCTGATATAGCACCTGGAGCACGTCATTCCCCACCTTCACTGACCCTGATGTCTGCAGAGTTTTGTCTCTCACATATCCTCACTCCTCTCTCTGGCTGCAGCTGCTGCTGGTTTTTGACCCTTCTCAGATACATTATTCTATTAGTAGGTGCTACTACCATCACTGATGGGGTCAGCCTTGGTCAGTGGCAGGTTTGTCTTGGAGCCAGCTGTTATTTGCTCCATCAGGCATGTGGTGACCTTCTAGTAGCTTCTCACAGACGGCACCCGTTTAGTCCTCTCACTATCAAAACCTGGCAACACCAATCCAATATGCTGCTCTGTAATACCATGAAAAATACAAACACAAACAAATGATGCAGGGCCACAACTATCCTGGAGAATGTTTTGAGACAGTAGAGAATACAGCAAAAAAAAAAAAAGCTATGCTCAAAGGGACTAGCAGGTGGTGCTGTGCTGTGGCTTATACTCTGATTTACAGAAGAGCAGATCCTGCAGGGCTATTTGGAGTCCTGCTCAGGGCATCTATATGGAACAGAGAAAGTTTGGCAGTGGAAAATGCCCACTTACTGATGACAATCAGAGTTTTGATTCTGTTCAGAGCTTTAATGCCTAGTCTATGTTGCAGGGCTATTACTATTTTCTCTTTGACTTTACCGTTTAGATCATGTCCTGATAACAGAGCAGAAATCAGTCTTTTCCAGATGGCATTAGTCCCGGAAAGACTATGGTTGCCACTTTTTTTTATTGTAGCCTAACGTACAAATCACTGATCCAGCAGGCTGCCCATATGTTGCCTTTAAAATCCTCTTTTTCTATAGCTTTACACACTTCCAAGCTAGAAGGGAAGAGATGGGAATTACACTCTACACATTTAATTGAAACTATTCCACTCAACAGTAACATGGGGGCACAGAAAAACAGTCACAATGGATTTAGAGCCAACACAGCCACCTCCCACCTGAAGGGAGAGGAAAGAATCCCTGGAAGCTGCTGTCATCAAGACTTATTATGTACTTTACATTGAAACACCTATTAAATAAAATACATAAGTAGCTCTTTAGTCATGATGAAGGAGTCCAGAATAGAGCTTGTTATGTGACTTCAAAGATACTGGCAAAGTTGTCGAGGGAAGCCAGTGTAATATCTCCTTGCAGTAGGTCTGCTTACACTGTGTACAAAAGTCACACACATTACTTTTTTCTTATGTGAGCACCAAAACCATTCTTTTCAATATAGAAATATTGATCCTACCTTTGGGAATGGCTGAGCAAGCTGCATTAAGGGAGCTGTACTGCTTGGAAAAACTGATAACTTGTCTCTTAGGCTCACGCTCTTAAATGACATGAAGTAAAGCCTATTGTGGGATGCTAGAGAGGAGCTTACCAGCAAAAAATTGGCAGAAGCAGCAATATTTCCTTACTGATTTTCATGTAAAAAGGTCAGAAAACCTGAAATATTAGCAGATTGAGACAGATGTGGGTATAACACACATAGCAACGTTTAAAAAACTAAAACCCTACTGAATATTAAAAAATATCAAATTTCTTTTTTTAGCAAGTGACAGTGACTGATTCTTTCTGAACCACTTCAATTGTTGCCTATGTTGTCCATTCTGTGCATTGCATGGTATGAGGGTTTGGTGGAGGATGAAGAAAACTAGTGTGTTGCTAAATCCTCTGTCCAGATCCATGTTCTTATGAAGGTGGAAAGTGGGTTTGGTTGTTGAATCAATTGCATATTATAGATGAAACTCCCTCTTGCTCCCAAATAAAACCAAAACCAAGCCATTCAGTTGTTAGATGCAAGGGAAAATCCATTATTGCATGTATCATCCAGGTTAGCAAGGAGCACAAGACGAGCGCTAGAGCTCAGCTCAGAGTCATCTTCCCGTGTGAGGATGGCTCTAGAATTGTGTCCCAGCAGCTTCACTGCTGAAATGCAGAAGAATCATATCCCTATTTGAACATTAAGGAGTTCTTTTGGAAAGATGATGAGCGGGAAAGCTCTGAGTGAGATGGCAGGAAAAAATGTTCATCACCCAACTCTATAAATAACCTGGTCCTCATGAAGCAAACCTGTTTAGCTAAGAGCAAAAGTAGATGAGTAGATCAATGACTTTCAGTGAAGTTTCTTAAGACTCTTTTTACAACTAGCTGTTTACTCTGCCCTTTCCCAGTTGGAACATTACCATTAAATATTACACTATAAATTTGACTGAGTAAAAAAAAAAAAAAAAGAAGGATCAATATAATATACTGCAGCCAATGAAATCTTTAGAATCTGAGTGAGATGAATATTTTCTTTTGTAAGAAAGCACCCAAACTGTCTGCAAACTTTAGGGGGAAAAACCTCGCCATCTATTACACCCTCAGATTTTGGACCATAATATACGCATAGAAAGCTCTTCTCTATTATCCATAAGAAACAGCTAGAAATGTGTTCAGTCCAGAGTAGTTGGATTCCATTTAAACCTGATTTTTTTTTTATTTTTTTTCACCCTGAGATTAACACAGTTAGTTAGATCATGCCAAGGTCATGGATTCCATTCCTGTATGAGCCATTTGCTCAAGAGCTGGACTTGATTTTCCTTGTGTGTTCCTTCCTCAGAATATTCTGTGATCCTAATGGATTTTATTAACGATAGTGAAAAAAATCTCTGCTTGCCCTCAAGGACAGTTGGGGTGGATTACTACTACCAATACCTGCTGCATCAGGCTGGGTCACATCAGCTGGTATTCTATAAATTTAATTTGGATCCCTAGTTTATGGCAAAGAACTGGTTCAAGTCTATTCTGATCACCTAATGCTTTCCTAAATTAATCCACCAGAAAAGTATACAAAATGAAGCTGCTCTGAAATTCAGAGTCAGATTCATGTTTTAAAAAATGGTTTTGTGATAGTAATGCTGGTAAGTTAAGTATCTGCATTAAAGATTTGAATAAATGATTCATGTAATTAACAGCATATTCAAATGCACATTCTAGCTTCCACAGAATGAAAGAAGAGAGGGAAAATGGGTATATACTGATATTAATTAATTAGCCAAGCAATGTTAATTAGACAACTACATAATTAGATTTGGGACAATGAGGTTTCTTTTGCTCTATTTATTCATATTTGCTTCCTTCAAAAGCAAGTCTATGTTAAGAACAAGATCTCAACATACTTGATGCATGTGTTTCAGGGAATTGACCTAATAGGAAATTGACAGAATTTCCTGTATGACAGGAAAGCATATTCTCTGAGACTCTTATGTAAACACCGTAATACAATTTTCTTAACCTGTTGGCTTTTTGTAGGAAAAAAAAAAAAAGTCCTCTAGTTCCCTAGAGAACTGTAGAATATCTGAAAGAACATGAGTGCCTGAATAATTATTATGTGTTTGATATAAAAGCGTGAGGATGATTACTTTCAATTTTGAATATAGTAATATAATGTAACTTTTTGTCAATTATATTCAGAAGCTACAAAGAATTTACAAAGCATGAACAGTAATAATCAAATAAAGCTGGTGATTACTCCTTAACTGTTATACTATGCCCCCATTCCCAGGAAATTAGTTTTATTAGATAACTGCATAAAGATGTTCAGAAATGTCAACAAGCTAGGGATTCAAATTGTTGAAATTAGTTTGCATTATTAAGTTGATAACCTTTGTCTGTCTTGTGATTCTATCTTTATCTTTGTACTTCATCAGTCCTTTTATCTTCTCCTTTGCATTCACCATCTCTCGTTAGTGTCTCAATCTAACTATAGAGAATAATACATGCTTACATCCAAAGCTGATAGTATTATTGTTGTAATGATCTTTAAAATACAAAGGGAAGACAACAAAGAATGCAACAATTAGTTCACTTAGCTCTTCAGAAGGATAGCATCTCTCTTCTGTTCTCACTTTGTTACCTATTCATCTCCACCTATAGTAAGTTTTTCACGCTGTTGTCATTCCCAGAGAGCTGTCAGAAACTATTTTCCTGGCATGCCTATTTTCTCAGTTGGGTTTTACTCTAAAATCAATGCATTTCTAGTCTTTGCAGAGCTTTGTCTGAATCTTGCTTCTGTCTAGGAGCCAGGAAGTCTATTACTATTTCATGACTCAGGGAACAAATTACTTTCAGCATTCTTCCTCAAAAGACATTTTACTTTTAAAAATATCTCTTCTTTCTTGTACTTGGAAAAGTAAAAATTTCTCCTCATGTTTTATGAGCATTTAAGGGAAGTCCTCTGAAGTAGCCCAGAGTGCATGTTGGTGTAACCAGGAGCATCAAGGAAAAAGAGTAGAAAAGCAGTCACTTGCTATTAGAATCATAAAATCATAGAATACCCTATGGGTATTCCCTCAGGTCGTGTCATTGGTCACCAGAGAGAAGCAATCAGTGCCTGCCCCTCCTGTGCCCCTCTAGAGAAAGGTTGCAGGGCAGAATGAGTTGTCCCCTCATTGGTCAGGCTGAACAGACCAGATGACCTCAGCCACTCCTTATGCATCTTCTCCTCAAGGCCCCTCATCATCATCTTCGTTGCCCTCCTTTGGAAGGTCTCTCATAGCTTTATCTCTTTATTATGTAGTTGCACCCAAACCAGCCCCCAGCACTCGAGGTGAGACTGCCCCAGCTCAGAGCAGAGCAGGACAATTCCCTCCCTTGCCCAGCCGGTGATGCTGTGGCTGATGCCCCCCAGGGCATGCTTGGCCCTCCTGGCTGCCAGGGCACTGCTGGCTCAGGTTCAACTTGACCCCCCAGGTCCTTTTCCACAGTACTGCTCTCTGGCATCTCATTCCCCAGTCTGTTTGTGTATCCAAGGTTTCCCACCTAGGTGCAGAATCTGGCATTTATCTTTGTTTAACCTTGTATGGCTTGTGATTGTTCAGCCTTCAGATTTGTTGCGGCTTATCTGCAGGGCCATTCTGCAAGCCCCTTCTGCCTTCAAGGAAACCAACAGGTTCTCCCAATTTAGTATGACAGTCAAACTTAGTTAGTATTCCTATCAATCCTGTGTCCAGTCATTTAGGAAGATGTTGAAGAGAACTGGGCATAAAATGGAGTTCTGCAGAGCCCGACTAATCTGCATCTACCAGCCCAATGTAGGAGCTTTGAGCCTGACCCATGAACCAGTTGTTCACCCATTGTGTTAACCCAGCTGGCTGTTGTCCAGCCTGTTATCTTCCATATCAGAAGCTTTACTGAAATCCAAAAAGATTACATCATCTTGCTTCCTTTTTATATGGTCACTTCTTTCATGGGTGCTCCTCCTCTATGGCCAATATTTAGAGTGCATGCCATGGAATTTTGGTGAGCTGGTAGGAGGGGTCAAGGATTTTGGTCTTCTACCTCTCAAAGAAATGCTTTAGCTAACTGTACAGGTCATTCCTAATTATCTTTGTATATAGAAACCAATGCAGGCTCTTAAGATTTTTCCTAAAATAGAAACTTCTAAAAGGTAAAAATGTGAATGAATGATGCCTAGTATGAAAAAAAAAAAAATAGAAAATTTGTAATTGTAACAATTGTAACAAACTGTGTTTCTCAGTTTGTAATTTGGCTGATGACAAGCAAATGATGAAAACCAGGAGAGGTTAGAGCAGTGTAACTCAAGAGTTAGAAGAGCTAAACCAACTAGTATTTGTTATCAGTGGGTGCTCTCTTCTGTCTCAGTGGGACACCCTGGTTTTGACCTTGTCTTCTATCTACATGCATATATAATGTGACCCTCACTTTAGATCTATTACAAATAAGGTCGAGCAGCTCGGAGGTAGGGAAATCTTGGTATCTGGCTCCTAGATAGCACCTTCTGATCATAGATACAAAATATCATCAAACCACCTGTCTTTCTGGCACTTGTTTTTCAGGGGTATCCAAAATACCTACTTGCCTTACAAGCGATCACTGCAAACAAATGCTTCTGCTGAGCTCCAAACCAGCTGTCTCATTTTCGTGTCTAACTACAAAATGACACATTTGCAGAGGGAAGTGACTTGTTTGTCCAGAAGAGAATGGGACCCTTGTCAATACATGCTGAGACCATTCTTTCAGAGACAGCTTTGCAGCTGGAGAATTGCCCAACAGCAGTATGATGAAAAAGACTGATGCTGGCTCAGTCAATTAAACCATCAGACAGCTCTTAATCTTAAGCCAGCATGCATTCAAATAAGCTGAGTTTCTGCATGCAACTCAGCATATTTGGCTTCTATTTTGCAGAACTACATGACATTCAGGTAGGAGGTTATCAGGGACATGAAGAAGCATTTCAGTTCCTGCTCAGTCTTCCCTGAGGCTTCCTCTCTCCTTGTCCCCTTGGGCCAATGAGCTCCATTTTAGCTCAGCCTTAATTCCCTACCTGAATTGTCTTGTAGGTGTTCCCATCTCTGGTCCTACCTCCCAGGTGGACCTCACCGATGTCTTGCCTCCTGGTTGGGATGGGCGCATTGGTTCATACGGCTCTGTCTGCCTGACAGATTTTGGACTTGCATGGCTGTCTTCCCTTCAGTTCTGTTTCTGGCCTGCTATTGTTCAGCTCCTGACAGGAATACCTGGATAGACCGTAGATCAGGTTCATGGCTTGTCATCTCAGGGGCTGCCAAAGCGCTCTGTGACCAGAAGCTTGTCCTACCAACACACTTTGGGATATGCTTAGGGTTTTTTTTTTTTGCACAAAAAAAAGGTTCTGCTTCATTGATTCAGGGTATGAAGGAAAAATGAAGTTTTTTATTAGCCTTTTAAAGAATTACTCAGTTGTCTGCCCAGCAGGTAAGGATCTTCTGTGGGTATGTGATGTGGGAAAACCCACATAGTTGATTTGAACTTGCAGCCAGCTGTCCAAGATGGAGTTGACAATGTACTGTGCTGGTGAATATCCATCCCTTTGCCAGCAGGTGGGCCATACCAGACTGTTACCTGGGTGGAGGTTAAAACAGCCCCTCCTTGACTTCAAAATTTAGAGAGCGGAAATCCGAGCTCAGCCTTTCTGAGTTTGTATCACCTTTCTGGTATGTTAGCGCAAGGAATCAAAGGATAGTTACTCCTCTCTCTTTGGCTGAAGTGCTGGCAGTCTCATTGTCAAATGCATGCATAGTCATTTGAAGGAAAAAGGTTATATTTGCAGAAAGGTAATTAATTAAGCAATTGATTTTATAGAGCTGTATAAAAATTCTAAAATCTTAAGTTACAGGCAGTTCATTGTTTATAGGTATAGTAGCTAATTACCAAGTTATTCAGATATAATTATACATGTAATCTGAAAGGAAAATTATTTGAGTATTTGACATTTCTGTGGCTTGATTTGATTCTCTGGCTTTGATTTTGTGACATATTAAGCAGACATATCTATCCAATTTAATGCTGTAAAATATTTGTGTTATAAGGAAGTATTTAATTTTTAATGAAGACTTTAAAAAAATCCTCTATGGAAATAATGCAGGAATATAACTGAAAGCCCAGTGAGATTTTAATTTCTAAATACTATACTATACTATACTAGACTAGACTAGACTAGACTAGAATAGAATAGAATAGAATAGAATAGAATAGAATAGAATAGAATAGAATAGATATACTAGGAGTGTTAGAGTAATTTCCTAGTACATCTTTTATATGTCCTCTTTAGGGGAATATATCCTGTTTGGCAAGTAAAAAGATATGCTGGTGAGGGAGTCAACATGCATTTAGATTCAAACTGCTGCTCTCTCTTGCCCAGTGGGTGTTAGGAAGCTGTGCTTATTTTTAATGAAGCAAAGGAAGGCGTGAATGTGTGGCAAAAGAAGGCAGAAGAATGAAAGTTATAAATTAGTTAGTAATTGTCACTAGTGCCTGTAATAATTTGGTTTTATTATTAGCATTGGACATTATACTCAGAAAAAAAGGAATTACTGTACAAATTCTACAAACTGTGTTACTTGCAATTGTTCTAGTTTGCTCTAACAAAGTCCTAGAAAGGTTTTGCCTTGAGATAATTAGAAACCATGATAGAACTTCTGTCCTATTAAGCCACTTGGCATTTGCTGTCAAGGAACTTAACAGCTCACATTTTTCTCATATAAGATTGCAAAAAACCTTCAAGGTAGATTTTGTACAGTTTAAACTGCCTGCCAAGTATTTGCTGTTGTGCAACAGAGGGTAAAAGATGCTTCAAACCAGAGAGAAGAAGCAACATAGAACATGACCTACTTAAGAAAATAAAATATTTTGGGGAATTTAGCCTTTTAATTTTATCTACATTTTTTTATTATTTTTCTCTCAGATTTTAGGGAAATAAGTATATAAAGCCTAAGAGGGAATATTTGTGTTTGGTAAGGAGAAAATTGACTGGGGAACTCACCTTTCAAGAGATGAAAAAAGCATTAGAAATGTTAATGAAAAATGTCTATGACTTTATCATAAGAGGTCAGAAACTGTACCAAAATCATCTCTACAGTTTGTGGTAAGATGAGATATTGTGACTTCATTTTAAAATCTTTTTCTGTACTTTTTTTTCTTTTTAATGGATTACCCAATTCAGATTGGAATGGATAAGAGAGGTGTACTACGTAGTGAAAGCCATTTCTAATGATTAAAAAGTAGGAGACTAGGACTGGTTATATTTTAACAATAATTTTTCTAGTTAACTTCTATTCAAACATGAAACAGACACATGTCTTTAACTGATTTACATTAAGAAACAAGATGGCTTTTAATATTTAAATTTCAAATTAGTTAAACTGAAACTAGCACTAAAAACCATTAATCTTGATACTATCCCAAACTGACTGGGTTTAGAAGTGAAAAGTTGCTTAACTTATCATATTCCTGTAGCAATTAATAGGTGCAGAAAAAATAATTTTGTATGTAAAATTATGGAATCATAGAGTGCTTTGGATTGAAAGAGACCTTAAAGATCATCTAGTCACTAAAAGAAGATAAAAATACTTACAATAGTATTTTCTAAATTTTTAATGCTACATAAAATCAATATAACACAGCAAAGGAAAACCAGAAGAGTTACAAAATTTACATGATCTTTAATATATATGTAGATCAGACTCTAATACCATTATTCGGTAGGACAGTATTCATGTTTCAAAGCAGTCCAAACATTTTAAAGCACTCATTTTGGAAGGTGAAATGTACCAAATTGAAATTATTAAGCAAGCTTTGGGGTGAATGCTAAAGTAACATTTATATTTATTTACCAATACCAGTGTATACTGGTAACAAATTTGGATAGATTGATAAATGCCTGGTAGTCAGCACAGATACTGTGACTGATTAATGAGCAGTGATGTTTGGTGTTAACCCAAATAATTCCCGTTTCATTTTAAAATTAGGTCCTTATGTCTTTTTCCAGTGATTTCTTACTGTAAAATACAATCTTACTCTCTGTTTAGAGAACGCTAAGTAAAAACACAAACTGAGGTGAGTGCCTAGCTCCCTTACTTAGCTCTTTCTTGTATCTATCAAGTATTGGTTCATTTGTAGCAAGCAAGTACATCTTTTACCAGGAGAAATCAGGAAGATTTTTTCCCCATTCTGGATTTAAGTTTGAGGATTATGAGACTCTCCTGGAAGCTTAGATATATAGGATTGGACCCTTCTCAGCTGAGGTAGACTTTCAAAGCTGTTTCCCTTTTTTTTTTTTTTTTTTTTTTT
>VWZN01004543.1:97864-110726 GCA_013396955.1 Regulus satrapa | reverse complement strand
CCGGCGGTGGCGCTGCAGGGGACAGGGGGTGGCCCTGGGGGGTCACCTGCCCGCGGGGGAATTTAAACCCTAGCGCCACCCTGACACCCGGGCCACGGCACGGAGTGAGTGCCCCAGGCAGTCACCCGTAAGCGAGGCCGAAATCCCGGAAGTTGGGACTTTAGTGGTGGAATTTCTGTTTTTAAAGGCCGGTTGTGAGCAGCCAGCTCTGTTTGCCTGCTGAAAACTCTTACTTTTGCATTAAACTTCACCAAAAATCAGTTAGTTACCACTTGTGCTTAAGGCCACTTGATTTCTTCGCTCTTGCAAACACGCCCTTGATACTGAGTCC
The DNA here is from genome assembly GCA_013396955.1 of Regulus satrapa. Lineage (NCBI taxonomy): Eukaryota > Metazoa > Chordata > Aves > Passeriformes > Regulidae > Regulus > Regulus satrapa. The sequence goes on along the minus strand of VWZN01004543.1, from coordinate 110,395 downwards.
CTGGTGGTTTTATTTTGTCGGCGCTTCCAGCCTGCCTCAGTTTCCTCATGCGTGTGTGAGAACACTTGGAATTACAACAGAGGTAAAGCCTGGGGGGGGGGAAATTAATCCTAAGTGTTTGACTTTTCTCCCACTAGGAGATGGAACCTGCCCAATGAATCCCTATTCCACTGTGGAGAGCCAACAGCTCTGACACAAGCCTGCAGAAAGCACCGCTTCCTCGTGCTCTTGGAGGAAATTCCATGTATTCTTTTATGTATACGTGTACTGATACATAAAACAGGAATTCTGAGAAAGCTGTGTGTCACACTCTCAAGCACTGCCGACTGCTGCTTTTCTTAAGAGCTGAAAGGAGAATTTGAGAAAAATTGCAGGCGATTTTAGATTAAGGTCTTTTCTTGTCCCCTTTTGTGCCGTCATTTCTTTTGAGAATAGTAAATGGCATTTCTGTTTTCTCCTTCTAACTGCTCAGCTCTGACAGAAAAATTACGTGGTCGTCCTGGTATTCCAGAGCTCTCTTATTATTCCCTCCCCACCCTTTAATTTCAGATGTGCTCCTTCTCCCAGTTGCACTGCAGCCCTCCTACAGAAGTGCTGTGACCTCTCTCCCAGGTATTTCAGGACCTGTGAGTTTAATGTGCCTTTACTTGGGCACGGTGAATTTCAGTGACTTACATCTTGCTCTTCCAGCTGCCTTCCCAGCACAGCGGCAGTCCCCACCTTCAGTTTGGTCTTGGTCAGCTACGATGCAGCTTTGAAATGCAAAGGAAAAGGGGCAAAGCAGGGTCTCGATGAGCATGTGGAGGCCTTTGTGGAGTGTCACCAACATAAAGAAAGAGAGACTGAGCACAGGAAAGGGCTGCCCAGGGAGGTGGTGGAGTCATTGTTCCAGGAGGTGTTTAAGAAAAGACTGGATGTGGCACCAAGTGACAGGGTGCCACTTGTCTGGTTGACAAGGTGGTTTTCAGTCAGAACTTGGACCTGATGGTTGCAAAGGTCTTTTCTAACCTAGCTGATCCTGCAATTCTGTATTTCACGGGGTTTTTTTTTAATGTTAGATTCCATTTAATATGCCTATGCCAACGTTAGTAGGTTTTAAAATTATTTCTAGGCTTTCTTCTGCCTGACAGCAGCGGTGATAAATGAAAAGGCAGTGAAGGGCACAGTGCATCCTTAAAAACTTTATTGGAGTGGCACGGTGCAGACTGCAAGTACAGTCATGAGTCTAAATATCCCCAACTTCAGTCCCTGCGCCGTCCCTGCCTGCAGGCCCTGGACTCACTCTGCTGCCAGTGGCCTCCCTTTGCTAGCCTATGACAGAGCTGTACATGTGTCAGGATGTGCAAAGGGACATTCTACAGGACAGGGAGGCAGAGGAAAACCCACAGAGGTGGTGGCAGCCCAGGGCTGCGGCAGCCAACCCGTGAGAGGCGCCTGGCCGTGCCTGTAGGTGCAGGGAACAGGAGAAATGGGGCTTTGCTCTCTGCAGCATCACCGTCAGCCCCATCCCTGTGTTCCCTGCTGGAGTGCCAGGAACAGGAGGACTAGAAACAGTGCAAAATAAGATAAAAAGGAGCCCACCCCCTGCAGCTGAGCTTTGATCACTGCTGAGGCTCATGCCCCTCCTTTCTTTCCCCACGCTTGTATGTTGGTAGCTGTTAGATTTGTTATTTGTCCAGTCCAGGAGACTCCTGAAATTATGAGATAACAGTACAGATACAACTGGTAATAATGGTAATAATAATAATAATAAAAATGTCTTGCCCTAGTGTGTTTGAACTATGGCTAAAGGCAGCATCCCAGATACCTGCTTGATGTCCAGACATGCTGGAAGAAGCGGCTAATCCCCAATTTCTCACTCTTTAGCCACCCCACAGCTGGCCTGCAGCTTCCCACCAGGAACTGGCCTGAGAAGAAGGCTGCACAGCCCAGCTGAGGGTAACTAAAGCTCACTATATTCCGGAATACTTAATGCGTTCACTGCAACGTTAAAAAATGCTAGCACATATGACCTCTTCAGAGATTTACAGGCACTACGTGGAGATTATGTGCAAAAGTCTGCAGATTTTTTTTTCCTTTTTTTTTTTTTTTGGCATAGCGCTTCATTGATGCAATATATTTCCTGCAAACAGAAAGCATTCTTTCCCCCTGAATGCTGAAGGAACTTACAAAAAAGTCAGACTATATGAGTCTTAATAAATTGAATTGCTGGGGGAAACAAACAAACCACCTGAGTCTACTACTGGGAAAAAAGAAAAGATGAGGGAAAAAGCCCAGCCAGTATCATTGCACGAAAACCACCCAGCATATCTATGTGCTTTGGCATCAGATTTTGTTCTTCAAGAATAATCTTCCACCCACAGAATGAAGACATTTTACATGATGCAGCAGGATCCTAGGGGGGAGAAAACAAAACAAAACAAAAAATGAAGTCAAGAGTGCTCATCTTCTGCTAACTGGAAATAAAACTCACTTCATAAATCTGGGAAGAATTATGGAAACTAAGCCTCCAGATGGGTCCAGAACAGAGGTAATGACACAAGGTCAATATCCTAAAGATCAAAACCCCAAGCTGGGATGTACTTGGTCCTCATTACTCTGAAAATGTCTTAGGGAAGCAGCACTTCATACCTTGGAATGCTTGGAATTCCACCCACCCAAAGGAGTTTAGCTACATGAAGTAGTTCTGTACAAACTGAATGGATAAAGGGTGTGAAAAAACTTTCCTGCCTGGGAACCCTAAAGTGCAAATTCACCCTTGAAGTATTTTGATTTAGCAGTAGTTTTAACCATGTCTTGGTTTGGTTCAAGGACTTTTAGCAAAACTCAGCTTTAATTCACAGGCATGAAATTGTCTTTGTGGTAGGCCAGGGAACAGGGAAGAAAAAAATCTCACCTGGAAAGGTTAACGTTTAGCTTGTTTTCTGCTTCTCAGATTTGCTGCTGGAGGACTGTCCCTTTGCCTAAAGGGAGGATGAGACAATGAGAAACTGAACCAGGCTAAAACCTGAAATTGGGCAGTGATAGACAAAGACACTGGGCAGAATCACAGTTCAGACATAATCACAGCCTGCACTTGAAATATAAATAGTTTAGCAAGAGTATTTGTGACTCCTGTTGTGTACAAATATTTTCACCTTTTCACCATCAATTCCTTTCTTTCAGACGCAGTGGGTTGTGCCTGACATCATCATTCTCTGTTTCTAAACACCATTTTACCCACACCAGTGATCAGGTCACAGCTCAGAACATCCTCCTGAGGAGGAGATAAAGACACCCCTCAGTTTTACACTGAGAACTGCAAGTTAGTTCTGTGGTCACATAAAAGGCAGCAGTGGTGATTTAATAATAACCAGAAATCCCATCACTGACATGTGAAATGTAAAATTTCCAGAGCAGATGTAATAATTGGATTCAGGCATCTACTGAACATATCCTCTGTGAGAACAACATGATGGAACAAGCTTCACTCTGACCTGGATCAAATTTCTGTACTTCTGGATTAAAAAAAAGCCAAGCAACCCTTTTGATCTTCCCCTTCTTCCCCCCCTTTTTTCCCCTTTTTTGGAATATGGAAACAGCTGCCTGCATTTACCCACCATGTTCACTCATGCTTATTTATGAAAGTATGTAGTTCTTCAATCATTCTGGAAAATACTTGATGATAATAACTTGGGAACATGGCTGTGGTTGTAGGAGTACTTTTTAACCACTTTTGGGATGCTGCTATTCAAAACTGTCCAGAAATGAGAGAAGTGGTGGGGATCCTGCCCCATGAGGCAGCTATAGGCATGCAAAGTGGGACTCTTAGATCAAGTCTGGGAAGGAGAAGCCTGTGGAGCAGGCACTGAGCTGCCCCTCAGGAGACCACACTCTCTCTCTGAAAGATATGTATTTTACTGTTTACTGCCAATGTCCTTTGAAATAGAGAGGGGCCTTTCTCATATGTACATGTTTACAAAAATGGATCGAGTTCAACCTATTGATGTAAAACACCCCAAAAATAATAATCCTTTAATATAGATCCAAAATACATCTGCTCCTCTTGTATGACTGTCCATACTATAATAAATATGTTTGTACCGTTTTAGCGTCTCTGGACTTTCCTTTATCCTTTGAGCTTGGTTTAGTGGTCGTAGCTTCCTTTCCACTTTTGTCCTACACTCCAAAGAAAAAAAAAATTACAGTTACAAGGAGAATAGAGCAGGGGTGGCTCCTGCTTTGATATCTGCCAAAACACAACCTTTTTAATGGGGTTGGCAGCAACACAGGCTTTGCTGACAGGAGACTGCATCAGAAAAAACTGGTAGAGATGGGCAGATTCTGTATTTACTACTGAGTAATAATGCTGCAGCAGCAGATTTAGACCTGGATTTCACAAGCAGGTGAAGCAGCACTTGAAACACCAGTGGTCCAGTCTTCAGCTGCCTGAGGATTCTGTGCTGAGGGAAGCTCCTGCAGAAGCACTGCAGTGGCCAGAAGAGCTGTTTGGAAACACATCTTTCCTCCCAGGAATACGGCTGATTTGAACATCAGTTTCAAAGCTGCTGCTCCTTTTCTCAATTGCAGGACCCTTCCAGTCCATTCCTTCTGCTTTCTGCTTGTAAATTCTACTGTTTTCCCTAACATATCTAAAAGTCCTTGCTGCTGCTTGCTTTTCTCTCTATAAAACTCTCTTGGGCTGTGTCTCAGCTCCAGCCAACAACCTCTGCTACACAGTGCCTCCTATCATTGAGCAAAGGTTTCTCTGTCTCTCTGCAGTTTTGGAACACTCTTCTTAACTGTTACCACATTTCTTTGCTCAGCTTATTTCTCCAAGCCTGTCTAAAAGGCTCTGATTACCACCACAAAACCTTAATTCTTCCAAATATTTAGTACACAACAAAATACATTCAACTTCCACTGCAGAAGTGAGACAATCCCTGCATCTAGACATGCTTCCTGTAAACCTAAAATTAGCTACTGGAAAGAAAAGTGAGGAGTGAAAAACTGTTTATTTTGCAGGTTATTAGCAGAAAATGTCCTACCTTTGAGTGCTGGGGGGTAGTAGGAGCCTTTGCACAAGTATCAAAGTCACCTGATAAGGCATCAATAGCTGCACTGTCATCCACAGGTTTCTGCAATAATTTTAATTCTAAAGTCATAAAATGTGCAACTCAGCTTTCTACAGCCAAATTAATGGTTCAGGAATTTAGGTCTCCTTTAATTAATTATCCCTTTTCTTACAGAAAAATACACCTAAACTCCACACATGTTAGAGACATCTATTTGAGGTTCCCAAGAGGCATGATTTCCTGAACATTCATAATGCAGCTGTACATAAAAACTGCATTTATTGTGAAGAGTTACTCCTCACAAAAATTTTACTGCCCACTACTGTTCCTATTACCTACTGCATTTATGAATATTTGCAAGGAATCACCCCTTAAGCCTACAGTGACACAACTTTGAAACAAAATCAGTGCCCACAGCTCTGATTCATGCTTTTTTCACAGCATGAAAAAACCCACAGGAATACATATAATGATTATAATAAAAAAAACGCAAAAAACTCCATCATAAATGTTACCTTCTTTCCTTTGTGTTTCATGTCATCCTTTGCTGTTGGCTTTGCTGGTTTACTCTTGGGAAGAAAAAAAGCAGATGCTTGTTTTGAACTGGACAGATTAGTTTTCAAATACAAATATTTACATATGGCACTACTGGGTGTTCACGGATTGCCAATGAACCTGCATGGATTTCATTAGTAGTTCAATTTTAGATTTATTTGTTCAGACTGCCCAGTTTAAAAAAAAAAAGCAGAACAAGAACAAAACTACTTTTTTTTTTTCCCTTTTGTTTTTTGACTTATATGCATGTGAGGACAGAGCTACTGTGACTGAAGGATACGTCCATATTTTACTCTAATATATAAATACAGTACAGACACCCACTTATCCAACTTGTAATTCCAAAAAGGACAGACTGGCTCAGACAGACTCAAATTTCCACTGTTGCATATGAAAACTAGGGAAGTTTTTCCTTACCTTCTCATCTGACTCAAGAAGTTTTCGATAGTCAGGTGGGAGTGTATCATCTCTCTCTCCAAGCTTGTCTCTGTGTTCAGATGTAGCCTTTTCCTGAAAGTATTTAATTTTTTAACAACATACCCATGCTAGATATACTAGCAATGAACAAGTCAAAGAGCATATCAGACTTAGGAGAGATATCCTTTTCCACTTTAAAATTTTAAAATAGAGAAAACTCCCATCTATTAATTTGTCTATGAAGCGTGTTTCACACCTGAAAGTTTTAAAAATTACATTTATTTTTCAACTTAGGCTGCTCTGATTTTTGGCAGCATACCAGGAAAATGCCACACAGAACACAACAAGGAGATTTTTAAGCAGGCTTCTGGAAAACATAGTGCAGACCTTTTAGGGATTGCTTTTTTCTTTTTTATCCAGCTAAGATTACAACCTAAACTTATTGAAGCATATGGTGGTTTTTTTGGGTTTTTTTTCCCCAGTAATGTACTTGACTTATGTATTTCAAATTACAATTTATTACTACTATTACTACTATTATGCAGAAATAAATTTTTTTCTTAGCAGAAAGGCCTTTATAGGATTTTATGAAAGACTAAATGAAGACAAAACCAGCAGAAACAAGGAAGTTTAAAAATGTGCCTGATTAAGTGAACTTGATACTTGGTTATAGAAGTCACAGCTTGACAAAAAGAGGGCCAGAAAATCAATTCTAGAAAGTGAGGCCAGAGAAGATGCCTGAAAAATGATGAGAATAATGGCAACGAAAGGCACTGAACTAAAATTATTTCAAATCTTCCATAACATTTTAACACTTACCTCCAAGTGAAAAGTATAGTAACCAAACCATCATTTTTTACAGAAAACACAAGTAATCCAGATGACTGAAAAGTAGTTGATATACCTATATGTAAGAGCATGGATTTTTTTTTTTCCTCCAATAATCTTATTCTTACAACATGTAAAATCCCAATGCAATATACTCCTGTGATCATATGAGAGCCATTACATATTTGGGGGGTTTTGGAGGGTTTTTTTTTTGTTGGTTTGCTTTGTTCTCTGCCCAAACTGCTCAAGTTTCAGGATGTCTTTTGTTACCTTCACTTTATCCACAACTGGTTTGCTCTCATCAGGGTCAGGTTCCCTCTGTCCCAGGGAATCAGACAGAAGATCCAAAGCTTCATCCATCTCTTTTCCTCCCTAACAAAGCAGAAACACACATCTGCTGCAAAAATAATGTAATTAATCAATCTACTCTAAGTACTGGCTAATGAATCGTAGAACTTGATTAAACAAAAAGCACTCCCTTTGTACTTGCAGTGTGGCACAGTAGCTGGGGAGAAATACAGAATATTTCTGACCTGCAGAAAACATAATTTCAAGAAGGGCTTATGGAATTTACTTGAATGTTTGGTTTGTTGTTTTTTTTTTTAAATACAAATAAGTCTAGTTGCTGTAATGAGAACAGTTCTATGAAATGAGTGGCAATTGTTTGGCAATTACTGTTTGGCAATTACCATTAATTTTGCAATTTTATCCAGAGTATGGTTAGAAAACAAGCCCTTAAAGCCAACACAGGCAGAAGCTTTATATTCCCCTTCCAAGCCAGGCTGGGAGCACCAGGGGAGGATCCCTCTGCATGAATCAAAATTCAAGAGCAACATTACAATAAACACCAGGAAGTAAAGTTTCCCTGGTATTTAAAGGTGGTTAAATGGTGCTTCCCAGGGAACTCTGTTGAAAATTGAGTGTCCACTCATTCTTTTTTTTCTTCTTTTTTCTTTCCCCCCCCAGGGGAACACTTTCATTCTTCATAAGAGCCATTTTTTAGCAAAAAATTATTAAATTCTGCAACAGCCCACACTGGTCAAACTGTCTGGAGCATGCTGCTGCCTCTCCTCACTACTCAGCCCCTCATTTTGAGGTAAGGACCTACAGGAGAGGTTTCTTACCGAGGTAGAAGGTGCAGGAGCTGCTGAGTGCACTGAAGAAACTGTAGCAGCAGAGATCACATCCGAGGAACTTGAGGAACTCGCCGGCTTGGCACCATTCTTGGCTTTCTGGAAAAACAAGGCGCACAGGGCCCAGAGCAAAACACTGATCAGACCCAAAGGAACACCCAAAACACAGCACCCACACAGTTGATTTCTAGGATTTGATTTTCCTGAGGAGCTTTGCTTATTTCAGATTGAAACACAGCTCCCCACACACACTGTGCAATTGTTCCTCATTGTTCTTCCGTATCAACCACTGGGTTAAACCCCACGACAGCTGAAGTTCGAACAGATTTAACATGACTCCAAAAGAATTAAATTTCACCAAGCCATCTAACATTCCCAAAAAACACTTTTAAAATCCTCAGCTGCAAAGTTACTTATGCAAGCAACGGGTAAAAAGACAGGTCACATAACTATTTTGTTTGTTTGGGGTTTTTTTAAAGTCCTGATCTTCTATTAACTTACTGCAAGAAGTATTTTAGGTTTTTAGTTATTGGATTTCATTTAAGGAACTTTATACAAAGGAAACATAGAAAATGCCATGACTATTCAAATAACTTGGAAAAAACTCCCAGATTTCAGAAATCTAATATACTCACCTTTAGTACAGCTGATGTAGCTAATGGTGCAGGTGGTGATGTAGAACAGGAAAATCCTTCCATCAAACCCTCTAAAAGATCATTTTCACTCATAGGCTGTCATTGGAAAGAAAAAAAAAGATTGTAAGTCTCTTTATTTCTTAAAAAGTAAGCAGGTAACATAGCCCATTTTTAAACTGAACACTGGGTAACCCTGCTGACATTTAGTAATAAGTCATGAATGAAACAGTTATTTGAAATCATCACTTTTTTTTACCTGTGACTTCTCTTCCGGTTTTGGAAGGAGTGATTTTCCATCTTTATCCTATAAATAAAAAAATCCCTTGCATTAAACCTTGAACAGCCATGCAACACAAGCCCTCTGGGAGCATTCTCTGAGCAACAGGAAGTATTACACAGGACAGGGATATAACCAGCAGCCTCTACAGCCTCTACTGCTGCTACTCAAGATGCCACTTAAAACATCCAGGTCCTTGGGATTTTCTTAACAGCTTTGACCAATCACAGTTTATTTATTTCTAAAATACAGAAACTACTGAAAGACTTCGGTGGACTAATCTCAGACAGAACTGTTAATCTGCAGGTACCTCCATCTAAACCACTTCTATGCCCATGTAGGGATCTAATGACAGATGACAGATATTTGTGGGAACTACAAACAAGGATTTCTAGATACTATAAAAATGGCTGAACCAAAACATCAGTGTTTCAAAATAAAATGGGAGTCTCAGTTTCATCCACATGTTCTGGGAAATGAAAGGTAAGTATGACTATGCACATTAAATACATTACTTTGGCTTCTGTTAATCTGTACTCTGGAGGAATTGTTTCTTCTTCTTCACCAAGTTTTTTGTGTTGTTCCTTTTTGTTTTTCTCCTGTGAAAGTAAAATAGGAATTCCAGTAAGAAAAACAACTACCCACAGAAATGCACATAAGCAAGCTTCCAGCCTTCAGTCTTGCAATTCAAATTGGTCTTTCTAATTCAATCCAACCACCAGATACAAATCTCATGGAAGTTAAAAGAAAGTCTTTTTTCTTGAGAAAGACTTCATTCCCCTGCCTGCTCCTTCCTCTGTATATCAGAAGTTGCTCCACCTATTTCAGTGAAGCTAGCAGAACTAAGTGAATCGACAAGGGTGGACCAAAATAAAAAATACCTGAGTTTTAATTCTTGACATTTTTGGAAATCCACTCAACAGCTGTCTGGGCTGCATGCAAAGGAAGGCTGAAGAGAGAAATCAGTGGCCTACTTCAAAAATTATTACCCCCATACAAGTTATGATGGGAAAATGCCAGCTAAGAAAAAGGGCTAAAGCTGACTTGGGGAACTTTTGTCTGACAGAATTCCAACCACCAGAAGGGGTGGTTTCTGGCTCCAGTTTCTGGTTTCTGACTCCAGCCAATTCCATCTGGTTTGGGGTAGCATATGGGGGCATTCAGACTGTGCCTATGAACAGCATTCCCTTGGACAGTATTTCAGTAGCTTATTTACGGCTCACTCAAAAGATCTGTGCATAATTCCTAATTTAAACCCCTCATCAAAATTTGTTTCCTTTGGAAAAAGGAACATACTGTGTACTACCCTGATATGCATATTAATTCTGCTTCAGTTCAACAGAAGGACACAACAAAATACAGTTTTCAGAAACTGAGGGAACTGCTGCACTGCAATAGTCAGAATTATTAGGAAAGCATACTCATTGTGTTGAATCCTACTTGTACTTCCTAAGCAGAACAGAGCTGGTTTTACATTTTGTTTGTAAAAAAAGTGAAAACATTATGTCTTCTTTGTTTGTGAGGAAATGGAGTAATGCTGAAGGTAATTACAGCAACAGTCTGTTTTTTCATGTCTGATTTTTTTCTCTACCTTAACTTTGTCCACAGTAGGCTTTTTCTCATCTGGATCAGGCTCCCTCTTTCCTAGACTACTGGACAAGGCTTCCAGTGCTTCATCTGACACAGGACCAACCTGCATAGGTGTTAATACAGGAAGAGACAATTTTTAATTTGAAGAAACCTGGTTTTATCGTTTCCTGCAGTCCCTATTAGGTTCACAGCATCCCCTTTAAGGCAGTAAGAGCTGGAGGACACCACAAGAACTATCAGTTTGGCTTCCTCAATGAGAAAGGTCACTGACCATTCAGTTTGTGCTTGAATTGGCTGTTTTGATTTTTTTTCCCCCTCTGTCAACCACTCAGCCTTTATGGGTTACCACCATGGAGGAAGAACATGCAATACTGAAATGAGTATCCTGTCAACACGCTCCCACAAAATGAAACACTGAGTTTTGCTTCAGCTCCAGCTGAAAGGACTCCAGTACTTACTGAAGGCATGGGAGCTGCAGACTGCACAGTGCAAGCTGTGGCACGAGGGACCACTTTATCCTCAGTGGCTTTTGCAGACACCGAACCTGATGGCTTCTGAAACAGAACAATTTACACTGTATTCTAGTGAAGGTGCTTAGAAAACACAAAATGTGCCCATTAAGTAGCTCTTTTAAAAACTTTTTTTCTAAATGAGAAAGAAAAGTCTAAATTTAAAGGCAGAAGATTCTCAATGAAAAGCTGACTGCCAATATTGCAGGTTCCACTAAAAGTAATGGGAAGTGTAAAACAGGAAGAAAACTTTTTTTTTTTAAAGAACAGTTGCACTCTTTCAGTTTTAGCAAAACTGCCAGTGTCAGCTTCTCCAGTGAACCAGAAAGACATACTTTGGATATGTTGCAGGGCTTTGGTGTTTTGGGTTGTACTGCAGGCTGTGCAGAGCAGGCGAAATCCTTTGAGAATTCATCAACAAGATCAGATTCACTCAAAGGCTGAAAAAAAAACAAACAAAAAAAGGGCACAGGTGACTCACTGCCTCTTTTTAATTTACTTTTTCAAGAACTGTATTTCAGCTACTTCCAAAGCAAGAGAACATCTATACCTTACACGGAAATAACCTTTCACAATTATGTGCAACAAAACAGAATTAATTTTGCAATGTTTAAAATTAAGAAAAACACACTTCAGAATAAGTTCATTTGTTATCATAAATCAATACAGAGAACTGGACATATAAAACATAATATAGAGAACCAGATATATAATGTTGAAGACAGGGCTACTGAAAAGGAAATACAACCTCTTAATTAGGAAGAAAATACTTATATTTACTAGCAGGAGTAAAGTTCCCTGAAGGGTCCCTTAGTCTGTCCATTGACTGCTGATGCTCAGTGGTTTTCACTGTGTGCCTTTTGGTGAATAGAAACAGTTTCGGTTTCCTGCTGTGTGTGACATATTACAATCTCCTGACACTATGTGAATTAGGCCTCTGCCATCCATATATCCCTACATCTATATACCTAAAACTCCTGGGATCCTCCAAATTACTGTTCAAAGCTAAAGGTTTAAATCCTTGTGAGCAGTGATGACCATTCACCTGCTGCATGGAACTTAACAGCTTAGGGACAGACATAAAATGGTATTTCTGACAGAGAAATGCCTCCATCATTCCCTTCCCCTTGTTCTTTGTAAAGCATCTCAACACATAATGCCCCACTTTTCATCATGCCTGAAATCCTCCTTCAGGCACTAAATAAGAAAATGCATTCAGGTACTAACTTTTATTCACTGAGAGTAATGCCACTGCATGTGCTTAAGGCTACATAGAGAGAATGGAGGCCCAAATAAGGACAAACAATAGCTGAAATCCTGAGGGAAGCCTTTTCCTTCATCAGAAATCATGGAAGGTCAGCAAGATGGTTTCCAGCTATTAACACTTTTATTCCAGCTTTTCCCATTTTGCTGGTTTTGGTTTCACTGATATAAATATCAGTAGTGATTCCACTATCCCCTGTAGTTCCCCCAGAGCAGAGCTGCTCCCTTTTTCTCCTCAAGACAGGCTTGGCAGGATTTCCCTCCTGTGCA
>VWZN01004543.1:58812-97836 GCA_013396955.1 Regulus satrapa | reverse complement strand
TGTGCAGCTCTCAAATATCCACCACTAGAGACAATCTTGTTCTGACACCTGAAATAAGAATTTGTAGAGACCAAAAGTCTTTTTTCCAGCACTATGCATTCCTTCCTTCCACACTTTAACCCTGAATAATATGAATGACTTCCGATTTCTGCTCAGAAGGTACTCAAACTGGTCCTGGCCTTCATACTCATTTCAGGAGAGCAGACATTTCTGTGCTTTTCCAATTTTTGGCAGCATTCCTCAGCTCACAGTATTTCCAAAGTGGAGCTGTCAGTTTCTTTGGTGCAGAGTTCCTTTGCTTTCTTTCTGTGCCTTTAAAATTAGTATCTACAACTGTCTCTTTCAGTATTTTAATCTTCTCTTGCACTTTCTAGGCCACAATGGATACTCTGCAAAGTCTAGGCTGTTCTTTATGATTAGGAAATTGTCCACAGCAGTGTTTTTTCCTTCTTTCCAATCAAATTCCTTTATATTTGATCACTAGCAAGAGTAAACTATCAAGAAAACAAAATATTTTCTTGCTTCAACTCTCTCTATCCTTAACAGCGCCAAGAGCTCTCTGTAAAATACACTAACTTCCCACACAGCCTTCCTTTGAGTCAGCAATAACTTCTGTAAATCTCTCCTGTCTTGAACTCTCTAAACCTTTTTCCTCATATGAGTTCTTCATTCATGGACAAGTAAATTTCAATAAAACAAAAAATTCAATAAAACCAAGTGTTTTGGTTTTCTGACACTTCTGACCAGAAGGTTTTGTGCAAGGAACTAAAACACACAGACCAAGAGACTTACATCATGGCACAGAGAGAAGTGATGACAGAGAGGGAGAAAACAGGATATTTAGCCACACTCCTACAATATTGTCAGTTTTCTAACCTTTGGTTTTTCTTCAGGCTTCGGCAATATTCGTTTTCCATCTTTATCCTAGAAGGAAATTAAGTATTATTGAGATTTTTCTGTTGTTACAAGAGTTGTCATACTCAATAATCACCAGCAAAATAATGTAAAGTAAATTACATACTCAAGAATTAATCAGTGGCAGGAATTCCCCTAATGGGAAATTTTTACATGGCCAGATAAACAGATGAAAAATGGGATATCAGCACATTACAAAAAAACAGAAGGTGTTCTGCTGTTGTTTTGTTTAACTTTGAATCAATCTCCACCACTCTGGGTGAAAATCAAAAAGAAAAAAAAAGTGCACTTTTCCCACCATTTTACATCAGCGTTTCACACTTACATGACAAAGTGATACCAAAGAACAGTCCTGCAAAGGGATGGATTTTACAAGGCTGAGATTTAATGTCAGAAACAAGAGCATTACTCTTGGAGAAGGAATGGGTGACTCTGCCATTTGAGATGACTCACCCACCTCATGGGTGAGAAGAGACCTTTGCCCAGAGTGCCTGGAGAAAAACAGTGATGCCCACAAAGGAAGAAGAGAAAATAAGAGGTACAGAAATCACCAAGGAGAAAGCCACTGATTAGATACTAGCTTAGTTTGTTTTCCCCATGTTCTTTCCCCCTCTATAATGAAAGAAAGTGTCAGGCTCAGTGCCCTGACTACAAAGCAAAGGAGATATGAAAAACTTACCAACTCTGGTGTTAATCTGTACTCTGCAGGTATTGTATCATCACGTTCTCCAGTCTTTTGTTCCTTTTTCTCTTTGGCTTTTGCCTTAGAAAGACACAACATTATAAAAAAACAACACAGAAAAGAAAATAAAAGCTTCAAGTACACAACTTCAATATCAGGATTATTCTGCCTACTGTGTACATCTGGCATCAGATGATATTATTCTATGCAGCAAGATACTAAAATCCCTCCATTTTTTCCTGTCAAATATAAGATCATAATGGTTTAAGATCCAATGCCATATGTAAATACAGATAAATTATTTTAAATCCTAAAAATTTCTAGAACAGTATTCAGAGCTCTGTGTTTGTGGCGGGCACTTTTAGAATTTTTGCATGTATAAAATTGTCAGGTTTTCTTGCATTTCTGATTTTTCTTGCACTCTGATTATACAATACATAATTCTGTGTCTTTTTCCATCACTGGCACCAAAACAAAGTTTTTAATTCTCTGGTCCTCCTTCATGAAGAAACGCATCCACCAAGTTACCTGAAGGCCCAGACTGACAAAATCTGCAACACAACATTTTGACAACATTTTTTGTCAAAATTTAGCTGAGCCAGAATATTTTTTACTGTTTCCCTACTATTTGTTTGCTTTGAGCTATAAGTGAAGACAGGAAAAAACCTGTTCCAACTAGGGTTATAGACAGAGTTTACAAAACAAAAAGAAAGTTAGTTCAACATGCAAATACAGGGTAACTGTTTAAATTCTATCTGTTGGGGAGAAACAAAACTCTCAAAAAACAGTGAAAGGCAAGACTTAAATTAGAAAGATAATGGAGTTTGATGGAAAAAGGAAAGCACACACTGGAAATCAAAAATCAAATAGCAAATATGTGTGAAATGAAAGCCTATTATAAATTGTATAGAGTGCTGGGAGAAAAAAACCCAAAATACAGCTGTACCTACCCATTTTGTTTGCTTGTATAAACAAACAGATGACATGCTCATAATTTCCCAGACCACCTAACTATGTTCTACTCTACCTGTAGCCACTTGGGATTCTTAAAAGTTTTTAATTTTCCTAATCACTGAAGATGCACACATTCATTAGGCCTTTGATATCACAGTCACTTTCTTGTTATTTTACACATTTGTCCAGCATCTAACAAAGAGAACTTGGGATTCCACAGCCAGAGTCTGTAAACCAGGTGAAAAAGGAGTGAGTTGTTACCTCTGACACCTCTACAAAAGGGGTAGAATCTTCTTCAGGTTCAGGTTCAGGTCCTCCAAGAGTATCAAGAAGGGCATCCATTGCATCATCCTTGATTTCCTGTATTTTAAGAAAATGTGCAAACCATTTTGTCATTTCTTTAAATTGACACAGGTTTTTACCTTATGTATTTTTATTCTTTATATGAAGAAAACAGCCAGCACCAGATTGGTTATTTTGGTTTGGCTTTACCCAATTTCCTTAAAACCAAATTATGTCACAGAATAAACACAGCTTTAGTCAGACGTGGGGCTTCTCTTAAGGAGAGAAGGAGAAAAAAAAAGGAAGTAAAAAAATCCCCAAAGCCCACAGTGGCACAATGTCCTCAAACACAATTCTCATATGCTTTGACATGGCAAACTGCAAAGTGAAAGGTCACACTTGCTCTGTTCAGAGGGAAAAAACAAAGGTTCATAAACCCTGAGAAAATTACATCATATCCACAACTTTAAACACAGATCACAGAGCTAAGAAAATTTTCCTACTAATACTTCTACTCCCTTTAGTGAGATGAATCACAGTTATTCTGCAGAATCCAGCTGGAAAATTATCTGATACACTGAAGTCAGACCTTTAAGATGCAATGGAATCTAGGCAATGGCATCTCTTGTTATTCCTATATTTTCTATAAGAAAGAGGATTTACAATTGAAGATGAGAATGATGTGCCTCATTATGAGAACAAGAACAATTAACAGCAGACTGTAAATTTTAATTATAAGATAACCAGTAAAAAGGACTATGTTTACCTCTTTTGATTTTGTTTTCTTCTCTTTAGGAGGAACTGATGTCTTAACTGAACTTGCTGCTTGTGCTTGCACAATTTCTCCTTCTTTATTTGGTTTCTGTGAGTGAGATGAAATTACAATTACAATTTGGCTTCTACAAGTGAGATTTAATTACAAGTTATATTAATTTGAATTTGCAAAAATAGAAAAGAAATAGAAAATTTTGTCTACCTGAAAATGAACTATCATGATAAGAGCCTCAATTTTTTCACATAATAAATGCATGCAATGCAAGGAAAGTGTTAATACCTCTGTTAGACTCGTCTTCTTCTCCTGAGCAGAAGCAGTGCTGCAGGTGAAGTCAGATGACAGGGCCTCTGCAAGCTCATCATCTGTCATTGGCTTCTGAGCAAGGAATTGCAAACCAAGTTATGACCATGAGAAAGTTGAAATATCATCACAGGTCAAGCTCAGTTTACAGCCCGAGTGTGTCCCACAATTATTCACACAGTGACCCCAATGGCAAAAGCTCCTGACACAACAAAAAATAAAGGTGCTTGCCCCCATTGGTTGATTCATGTCTCAGATAAGTTTTTATTTTTAGTATGTTAAACTTCCCAACCAGCAAAATTATGCTGGCTGACAGAAATCTCTGGCGAAGTGTATAAACAAAAGCAGACTTTGCTGAAGGCATTACAGAGAGACTCCTTCTTGCACAGTATTTCTCCACTTTATTATTTATACGCCCAGTATTTCTGTAAGCATTTATTTGACTAATTTCAGCTTCAGCATCGTGAAAATTCCTACACCTTTATTACAAAACATGCCAAGCTCTATTTAGTTTTATCAGTAGCCAAGTTATTTGGCATCCCACATTCCTCTCCCTATGCCCGGGACTTCTGGAGAAAGGCGACATCTATATTTTCCTAGGAATCAAATGATAACTGGGTTATTTTCACCTGGGTTACTTTCACCTTCTGGTATATTAAAAAAAAAAAGTCTTACTTCATCTTGCTCACTTGGTTTCGGTGGGACCACGTCTTTGCCATATCCTTTGCTCTAAAATGAGAATTAATTTTGTAGCAAACAGGAAGCAGAGATATCCAATATTACAGAAAACACACATGAAGAATGTGTTTTTTAACTCACTTACCTTTAACAGTTTAACATACTCTGGAGGGAGACTACCTTCCCGTTTGCCCATTTCTTCCAAATATCTTGAATATATATCTTCCTGTGAAAATAATGCACACATTAGTGTTTGTGTACTGTTCTTCACTGAAACAGGTTTCTGATAAGAGTGACCTGCAGGGATACCACCAGAATGAAAATGCAATTATTGACTAGGGCACTCTATAATGTCTTTCAGTACCTATTGTTATGCACACGTCTCCCTACCTGCTTCAACAGTGCTTATCATGCAGCAGAACATTCCCAGATTCCTAACTTAAGCCATTTCACTGTCTCAGACCATAAGATGTATTGCTGAACCTAGATTGCTTTTTAAATATTCATAAATTCCAAAATTTTTGTCATGTTTTATTGAGCCACTAAGCTTGTAATCTAATCCTTCTTACATGACTCTCCCATTCAGACTCAGAAAGTTATGAGTTCTTCAATTAATTCCCAAAATGGTGTCATTTCTATATTAAAAAGAAACAATTAAAATGTAGCTGTGCACACTCTGTTTTAACTCTTCACAGATTGCAGCTGTAAGTCCTGGATCAACACAGTAATGAGCAACTAGAGATGTAATTTAGGGATCAATCTTCTAGGAAAAAAGAATGTGAGGAGTAAAATACCGTAATTTCTGGGCCAGTGTAAACAGGAGTAGTAGGCACATCTTCCTCAGGTCCACCAAGGGTATCTATTAGGCTATCAAGTGCTGACTCATCCATGCCAGGCTAAAAAAATAAGCAAACCATTATAGAAGTTACCAAGGTGTACACAGTGGAAAAAAAAATCTGAAGCACCTGGTGAATCTGCAGAATACTAGAAACCAACCTAAAAGCTTTCTTTCACCAAATTTTTCAATGAGAATGGCTCTAAACTGAATTCTCCAATGTCATCGGCAAGATATTTTGTCAGTGGATACACATATACAAATATAACCAAATATAAGGCGTAACTGATTTTACGCTTGTATAATTTTAAGCTAGCTTCTAAAGAAGTCTTATCTGGCAAAACACAAATTACACACCACTTACTTTTTACCTCTTCCTTCAGATGGCCGTCCACCATCATACATACATTGAGGATATATCAATACTTCAGCAGTTACCCATCCCTTTTTTTTTTTTTTTTCCCTGAAACCAAAACATTTCAGAGAGAGAAGCACCCGCTGAGACATTGTTACAAGGGAACACTTTGTCTGGGGCTATGTTTACTAACCTCGGTGCTTGATTTCTCAGCAGCAGCAGCAGCCACACTTGCACCAGCTGTGCCTGTTCCAGCAGCTGCACCAGCCACTGTGGGCATCTCCTTGGACTTCTGCCGGAGAAGAAAAACAGAAAAATTAAGATAGTTTACTGCAATGTTAAAAGAGAGACAAAATAAAGCAAAACATTGAATGCTAAAGCTGTGCACAGTTTTTTGGACTCAGCAACTGGCTGGTGCAAATGCACAGCACCCAAATGCCTGGTGAGCTACCACCATAAAAGCTTGGTTTCCAGTGGGATTCTGCTGTGGGAAAGAAAGCTTTCTATTTTAAGCACTCTATCTCTTTCTTTTACATTGCCAGTGAAAGAAATCTGCAGGGCAAGAAAGTTTGAGGCCCCTTCCAAGTCTCTTTGGGAAGCTGTGATTTACTCCTGGTAGCTCTCAATGCAACATTAAACTCCAGCTGCAAAAGGTGCTCAGGCAGGTGGGGAGAAAACTGCTACACCACCACACAAAATGCAGACTTCTGCATTACTGAAGCTCCTATTTACTGCCAAAAATGTGTTGTAGCAGAGCTGCAGGAGCCCTTTGTGTTATCCCAGCCTTGTCACCAGACACGTGCACGCCAGCAGACCAAGACATCCAAATTCTGATACAACCACATGAATTTTCCTTCACATTTTTTCTCCATTTGCCCTGTGAAAAATGACCCCTCCCCACCTTTTTTCCCCGAACCTTCCTCACTTTAGGTTTTTTCAGAACCTTGCATTCAGGGCTGACCTGCTACATTTGGATCACTCAAATGCTGCAGTGAGGGCGCAAGGGAAGAGCCTGACAAAGAACCAGTGACAGCTGTGAAGCTACAAGGAATTTAAAAAAAAAAAAAGAGAGAAAACCAGAAGAGCCCCAAACACACAGGGATGGACCAAAAACTACTAAGTTCTTAATACTGTTTGCCTGGCCAACAGCTTATCTACACCATGATTTTTGGGGGCCCAAAAGTCTCACTTGACAATATTCAGCTAAAGAATCCATATTGATGTGGATTCTTAACATCCCCTCAATAAAATAACAAAAATTGGCTCAAATAATAAAAACTGATTGTTGCTTCTACGACACCTTTGCTGTGTCTGTGGAGGTTGCTGGTGGAGGCTGGTCAGCTTGAGCTGTAGTTACTTTTCCTGTGTTATTTGGCTTAGAAGCTGTTGTCACAGTAGGTGTGGTTTGGTTTTTGCCCTGTGTAGAGATAAACTATTATCAGTAGATATGGAAGGATGACTTTTTGGTTTTTTCTTCAAACTATGTTTTAAAGTGAAAGATGNCAACTTACATCACTGGGTTTCTTTAGCTTCTCTTCAGACAGCTGTTTATTTTGTGAGTCTGTTTGCTGTCAAAAAATAAAAAATTGAGATAATTAACCGTTTCCACCACTCAATGCTATGGAATATGATACATGCTAGTCCAAACAAGCACAAGAGAGATCTAAAGATGGCTAACAGGACATTTCTTGGCCTATCCTGAAGTTTATGCACAGGTATGTCACTGATCACATATCAGTTTAATGTGACCCAGAAACAGCCAAGAGGTCAGCCTCTTCTGTCAAAAGTTTGCAAAAGACCGAAGTGCAGCAACTCTGCAAAGGTGAAAGGAATGTATTTACCTTGTCTGACTGGGTGTTTTTTTCAGATCCTGCTTTGGTTGTCGGTGTGGACTGAAATATAAACAACATTTGTGCAGAGATTAATATGCATAGCTATTTGCAGAGGATCTGCAGATTATCTAAAGCAGAATATCAGACAGGTTCACACTTGCCAGCACACATGCTGTCTAATTACTACACACTAATCTTGCAGTTCACAACATACTAACACAGGCTGCCACTGATTTAAGAGCACTCAGATATGTGTGCAAACATCCACACACCAACACACTCATTCCTCACATGGGGATTGAGAGGGAAAGATGTTAAAATATAATGACCAGTTTGATACCAAACCCAAATTGCCACTAGCAATTTCTGAAATAGCCTCAAATATAATTTAATTAATTATTTCCCACTAATTTATCAATGAAATAATTATAATTGTGAAGTAATAATATACTTAGTCCCAATGGAAAAGATATTAATTACTTAGATTCAACAGCACATACACAGGGTGGGATATATTCAGTCAATATTCTTATACTACACACAGCAGAAATTTTGTATATTTCCTCTCTTCTGTAACCTCTGAATGCTCTTGTTTTACAACAGAGCTGGACAACCTGGCTAGGACAGTATTACATATTACATTACCCTGCACTTCCAGGGTTTACACCTGAAAATCTTCTGCAGCCATGCCACAAAATCAATTCCTGGGATTCATTCAAAGTTTAGTAAGCAATAAATTACAACAGCAACAACTAAGACTGAAAAATTAAGAAATTGTTATGACTGTTAAGAAGAGAGAAACCTAGCCTCCTCACCATATTTTTCTTACTACTTCAGCTGCACTGTGAGCAGCACAAAGAGAACCTTTAATCTGCCAAACATTCATTACCATTTAGAGTCACACAGCTTCCGTTTTCTGGCTGACCACACAGAGAAATTTGCTAAGTTTGTTTACATTTTGTTACGCAAGTATTCACACTCCCCACGCTGAACTACAGGCACTTGGCTGGGAAATCCTGAGCATACATTAAAAGCAGATGCCTGGGCATAATCTTGGCAAAGGTCTAAAAGCTTTGAGTGACACACCTCCACACACAAGCGGAGAAATAATGGTGGAGAGAGAGAAGCAAAAATTATCAAAGTGATAAAAAGGTATTAAAAATAGATATTTAAAAAAAAATTATCACTTAAGATGGCAGATTCCCACCCTCTCCCCAAATTCCCTGCTTTGTATTTTGTCTTGATGCCTAAAACTTGATTAAATCACAGCAACTCTCAGGTTCAGTCATGCTTTATATGCTCCCACTTACGTGTCCTTATGACATGACTACTGCTAACTCAAAGACACACATCCATTTTTGTACCTGTACATGAAATAATCCTGTAATGAAAGGGTAATCCTAAATTTTCCTCGTTTTTAAGATAAATTAAGATTGGGTGTGTTTCTGTAACATCTGTAGCAAAGAGTCAGTCACGCATGAGGTGTCCTTCAGCAGCAAGATACAAAAAACATAACAGGAGTGCAAAGATGAAGTACAAAAAAAGGGAAGTTTGATTTTTCTTGCTCTGGGACTCCTGCCTGCTCATGATTCTAAGTACCCTGCTGTTGGAGCAAAAATTCAGGCTTCTCTGCCTTTCAGAAGACTAAACACACCTTATTTTTTGCAGGACCATAAAATATATGTACTTGCACTTCTGCCCACACCCAGCAACACCTGTACATAACATTGAATACAAATTCTCAACCTGCCAAACCAGTTATGAACAACTGCAAGTCCTCTTTTTTTTTTACTATAAATATTATTTTACGGAATATTTTATGTACCTTCTGTGTGAAGCATGCCTCATTAACCATCCTTTTGTAATGTTTAAAATATGCAGAATTGCCCATACTATAAATTTATGTTTGGTAATGCAGAAGAATAAATGGACCCATATGGGCAAGGATTTGATTCAAGACTTGTACACAAAAGCATGCTAAGGCTACAATAAAACACATCATTTTAAACACCTGGGTACACACAGAGATACATCTATTTAGATATACAGATACACTTTAGGCAGTTACAAAGTTCAAATCTATTTAACAAAAAAAATCAAACAAAAAACAGGTAAGCAAACCAACAATTTTAGTACGAGACTATGTATTCAGAGGAATTGTTCAGCCATCTTTTAAACAGAGTCAGCTGAGAGCAGACACAGGCTGAAGCCATGGCATCAGCTGTTGGTGTGCACTGAATTTCTATGGAGAAAAAGATGTTCCACTTCCCCTTCAACTGCCTGCTTCCACTGGTACTGTGCCAGGATCCAGCAGGAAACGTTTTAAACTGACTGAAAGATGGTCTGGAAATTAAAAATAACACTTTTTCACTGGTTCCCTGGTACACAGTGCAGCTGCACAAACATGTGCAGAAGGAAGGCAGCTGGGAAGTCACAGCACCAGCCTGAGAGTTCAAGAAGCATTTGGACAATGCTCTCAGGCACTTAATGGGACTGTTCAGGGTAGTACTCTGCAGGGCCAGGAGTTGGACTTGGATGATCATTCTGCGTCCCTTCCAACTCAGGATATTCTGTCATTCTGTGAAGGGTACATGTTTGTGACAGAGGTGGTGGCAGCACTGTTTCCTCCAACCCTATAAAATCCACAGGGTGCTGGCTGTACACCCTGGTCCTCCAAACTGGCCACCGAACCCCAGGCTTTGCCCACAGAACAAGAAATTCCACATTCCTTCCTCTGACACAGTGGACTTAGGCTTTCTTGGAGAGACACAAAGCTGAGGGTTCATCAGAGGCAAAGGATACACACACAGAGGACTGAAGGTTAAGGAGAAATCCAGAACATGTTTAACAGCAGTGGCATGCTAGAGAGACTTGAGGAAGGACAAATGAGACATGGTTATAGCAGGCAATTGGGAAAAATCTGTTAATTTGCAAGAAATTTAGGACTAGAACTTGAAGTGACTCAACAACCTTACTTCTTTTCAAAGAAGTCTACTGTCAAAAATGCAAATGACTTGTTTAATCCAGAAGGTGAAAGACATTTATAATGCAACAGACATTAAAAGAAAACATTAATTATGCTACACATGCAAATGCAGGCCTCTGTTTCAAAGGATTTGTGTTTGTCAGTCTTACAGTGCTGAAGCATGCCTCTGCTACTCTATTTTTGGCTTACTAACCACACTCTTCTGAGAGTTGTTTTAAATTTCAAGTAGGGAAAGACCATAGCAAAGTCTGGGTTAGACCATATGGAGAACCACTGCATCAATGAACATGACACAAATGAGTCTGCCCACAAACACAGCAGGGAGGAGAAACCAGAGGCTGACAGACGCCTTCATTTGTGAGTAATGATGATGGGGCACAAATGGAAAATTTGTTTAATTGCCATTCAGCTCTTAGATGTACGCGCGGAGAAATGTATTTGGCTCTTAGATGTACGTGCATGGAGGAAAAGGGTTTTAAAAGAATGAGGTGAATGTAACTACTGAATTCAAGCGCAGAGATGGAGATCCAGGCCAGAATGACCAGAGAAAAGAGGAAAAGGTCACAAAGAAACTTTTGAATAAATAGAAAACAAAATATCACCAACCCTCGGCTCTGACTGTGACAACACTGCAGGTGCTCAAAAGCTGCCTGGCAGGGCCTCCAGCAGCGCCATTTACCTCCAGAGCTGGCTCTGCCAACACCAGAGCACCTGCAGGGACCTCTCCCACCCTCACCCCTCCACGCACCCCTTTACTGGCATTTACAAGGCGCAGGCAGCCCAAAGCCTTTACCACCACACAAGTCCCAGCTGGCCTGCCCTGGCATCCAGCTTTTGTTGGCTATGCTGTTATGGCTATGGAAAATGGAAGAGGTGTGGGGAGAACCATTAATCATTTGTTAAAACGACACACCTAACCCCTGTTAGGCATGGTGAGGATGAGGACTCTCTCCTGACAAGCAAAGGACAGGACTGATGACACAGCCCTGACACTGAGGAAGCCCCAGTCAGAAAACAAGACAGAACAAGCGTGAAGGGTAACGGCAGGGGAGGTGTCAGACAGAGAAAAACACGAGATTCAGGAGAGGACGCAACTGTACATACAGAGAAAGCTGAAACTCACCCTGGATTTGTTGAGCATGTGAAAAATCATTGCCAAGTAAAACCCTGCAGTTACACTGGGGGGAGCTATGCACATGTCACAAAATGTAACAGAGCTAAAATTAAACATTGCAATGAATTTTCTTTTTACTGCTGTTGTAAAAACCTCTGGCTGCTTTGAATAGCACATTTTTAGACTTTTTCTTTTTCCAGAGGAAACTAAACTACAGATAAGAAATACAGGTAAAATTACTCAGTATCAAAGCATTAAAAAGGAAATGTCATGGATACATGTATGTGCCATGCAAGCATGATTTTCTTCTGAAATTCTTACCCTAGTTTCAGATGGCTTCATAATTTGTGGTTTTGATGCATCCACAGAAGGAGATTGCTTCTAAGAGAAAAAAAAACCAAACCACTTTATTTTTGTAGTAAATACTTGTATTAAGCAAGCATAAAGAATCTGAATTCACTTGCTGTCCAGATTAAAATAAAGAATAAATGATTTCTGAAAATTACAGTTATTATTTCAGATCCTTTACATGGCCTGGTAAAGGATACATACATTTTGGTATGTCTGATGATGCCCAAAGACCTTCTTTAAACATTTGTTTCTCCTCTGACATATACTGACAGCAAATTTTCCATCAAGTACCAAGACAAACTCAAATTCTACCGTCATAATGAAGCACAGATACTTACATTGTAGGATTCACCCACATTTCTTTTTTAATTTTTTAAACAAAAAAAAGCGCCTTTGGATTAAGTGGTTTGTTAGAGAAAATACTAATACTAAAGTATCAAACTCAAATATGTAGAGATAAAAAGGAGTAGTTAATATGTAAGCAGTACACGTGTCCCCCGCAGCATTCCTATATATCATCGATCTTTTTGGAACTCCACAAAGGACATGGTCTCCTGGTCTCAGAGATGTCACTCCAAGAACACCATGGTGTGTTTCTGTTGTGGCTGTATCAAACTTCAAAGCCCAGAACATTATGGTTGTCTCATCAATACTTTTTAAAGAAGTAATACTACTCCTCTATAGTTGCTCCATGCTCCTCTGCTTAAAGGTTTTGCATACGCTCAAAGCTATATTCTGTGATCCTGTGAATTGCCATCCTGTCACAGTAACACATTCATAGGTCACATTTAAATTTACAGCACTATTTGTAATTTTCTTTTTACTTTTTCTCTTCCATTTTTTTTACACTGTCTCTCTTTACCATGCTACTTTAAGTATGAAAACTCACACACACAGTTTGGATCAACAGAAGTCATATTACTACTGTACACCCCAGGGTGGCTCCTTACTTTCACATGGAAAAATTTTTATTTTCTCTAACTTTTTGCAGCATAAACATTTCTCAGCAATGAGAGAAAAGCTGTACAGAATTTAAAATGCACATTATGATGACGGCGTGGTCTCCCCACCAGCTTACTTGGTGTCACACAAACCTCAGTGAGAGGTTTGAGTGTTCTAAATATATCTTACAGAGAATCTGCGGTTGTCACACTGCAGAAAAGTAAACAAATAATACCTTCTTCCATATACCTACAGATTGACTGCTTAATAGATGAGAGCTTTTGCACGGGTGGAGACACACATAGGAATGTATGGAGCCTACTATACCAGAGCAGAGATCTAAAGGTTTTAGTACCCTTTTAACCTATTTCCACCACCACCCTCAGGTAACCTGCTGGTAACACAGTATTTTTCTTAATTTGCTGTTTAATAGTTTTTCCTCTCATTTTCTTTCTTCTGTAAGAAATTAATCTGAATTCCGTCTGCATGACTAACAAGGAGGTATCTGTTCTACACCTTCGTATTAGTCACCAAAGTCCCTGTCTGTTTAATAATAAAAAACATTTATCTGAGCCTTTCTCCCTTCCGGCCCTCAGAAAACTTCTACTGTCTTAAAATTCACTCAGAAATTCTTTATTCCCATGTCCCAGCACAGCAGCAGCACCACAACCTGCAGGGATGAGTGAAAACCTCCCAAACCCCAGCTGCTTCTTCCTGCCCTGTCCAGCTGGAGGCAAAAAGAGAAGAATGGGAGTGCTCATGGAGAAAGAGGAGCAGTTTGCAAACAGAAACAGCTCAACATACGGCTGCTGACCAGTGGCTGTGGAGGACACCAAGACACCATCCCTGGACACACTCAGGGTTAACTCAGGGGAGCAAAGCCCTGAGGAACCAGAGGAGAAAAGCAGCACAGGTGAGAAGAACATAGGGACCACCATGGAGTGCCTTACTTCACTTCTACCACTTCCTGCTCAAGTTCCACAATAAAGGCCCAAAACATTCCACTCTCTCCCCAGAAAGAACCAC
Source organism: Regulus satrapa (assembly GCA_013396955.1). NCBI lineage: Eukaryota > Metazoa > Chordata > Aves > Passeriformes > Regulidae > Regulus > Regulus satrapa. The sequence goes on along the minus strand of VWZN01004543.1, from coordinate 83,809 downwards.
TCTGGGGCAGAAGTGGCGTCCTTGTTCTCCCAGCCCTGCAGCCAATGGGGTCTGCAGCCAGACTGACAACGGCAAGAGGCTGCTGAGCTCCAACCCCTCTGGCTGGTGTGGTCACCACTGTACCATCCTGTCACCACCACCACAGGCTCTGGGATCAGCCTCTTACCACGTGTTGCTCTGGTGCTCCCGTCCCCAGGACCCTGCTCTACCGCCAGCTGTGCCCAGATGTTTCTGCCACAGCTCCACAGAGGGACTGCAGAAGACGTGAAGCAACACAGGGACATGTGTCAGGCGTGGAGGTAAATACTGAAGTGCTGCCTGGCAACCTGGCAACAAAAACCTCCTGACGCAGAGCTGCTGTGGCTGCGGCACACCCTGCTCTCAGGAAGGCTGGGGTGTCAAACCAGATCAGGAGGCTGAGGCAGAGAACATCAGGAGATGCTGCAAAGGGAGAGCAGTGTGTCCTCTGGCTCCCTGGAGGGCAAAGCCAAGGGAAGAACCTGCCGAGATCAGTGCTGGTTCCCCTTTTCCTACAGCTGCACCCCATGGGTCCTGCCTGAAACCAGGCCTTGGTTCAGAAGGGCGCTGTGCCAGCCCTGGTGCCCTGTGAGTGAGGTGCAGGAGGGATCCCAGCCTGGGGGATGGCTAACATACCAGCTCTTCTGTGAGCACGGAGGCAAATCCACAGCACAGCATCCGGGGCCACCGACAGCCCACCAGGAGCTGCTCCCTGCCTAAGACTCCCAAGACCACCACGGCGGGGACTCAATATACAGGGAAGAGGTTACAGGACAGCACTGATTAAGCAAAGACTGATCCCTGTTAATTATCCCACCCTGCCAGCAGAGCTGCTGGGTGACCTGTAGTGGGGGGTAATGAACAGGGATCAGTCTTTGCACAAGAGTTGACCAAAGGACCTCAGGATGGCTTTCCAGGAAGGGCTGATTAAGGGATCTAAATTGATAGAATTGAGAGAAGGAATACCTTTGGAAATTAATTTGTCAGGTTAGAAAGGCAGTATTCATGCTACAGTTCAAAGGGAACTGTCACAGAAGCCAAGGAATGAACTAGCAGAACAAAACAAAACAAAAAATCTGAAGTTGGTTATCTGGTCTCACTATGAGTATCACAGAAATCTGCATGAAAAAATGTAACAGGAGAAGAAGAAGAAAATAATGGTGACAACATCAAAATAAAAAGACTGAACAGCCCAGAGAACTGAATGCAGATGTCCTCTGGAAAAAGAAAACAACAGGCAAAGAAATCCATGAGTGCTCTCAGTTTCACAGAACTAAGAATCATTGAAACTACCCCAAGTGTAGTGAGAGCCAACATCTAATAAAATGATAAATTCTGGAAATTCACGAGGAAGATTCATCGGGCTGAGGAAGGTCATTACCCAAAAAAGGGGCACAATGTACCAGGTGGAAGAGACCTTCAAAACCAGAAGAGATGCTACATTTACCTAGCAACCTATATGGAAATACTGAGATGACAAGAAGAGGATTAATAAGAATCAACAAGAATAAAGTGACAAACTTCCAGAGGAAGACACACTGTCACTGCAACTTTTCACTTTACTTGAGGTGATATTTTCTTGAATAAAATGAGGAAATTGGTCTGTAAAACTGGGTTACAATCCTGCTTTCAGACAGCTGAATAAAACAGAGCTCCTCATCTCTGACACTGGTGGTAGGTTGAAGGCAGCAATACAAAACCTAAAACAACACCAAACCAGCAATACTGACAAAAACATTCAAAGGCCAAAATGTCACAGACTGAAATTCTCCTCCAAAAGCAAATAAGGGAAGAGGAATCTGGGGAAAAGTAATCTGTTGCTGTGACAACATAAATATTAATGTAAAATATAACTTCTAACCTCTTTGGCTTGAGGTTCTCTAGGTCAAGTGCTAGCACAATTTTTGCCACCACACTGCAGCAGAGATAAATACTGAAAGATATGAGGATATGTTTAGGGGCAAAAAATTAGGAAAAAGTATGTATGAGGGACTGTATGAGTGACAGGAAGGCAAGTAAGCACCTGATTCTGGCTCTGGTCAGGGCCTCAAGAAAACAGGAAACAAAGAAGGAAGTGACTTTGCCTTTAATAAAGAATCTTCCAGATCTGTGCTCAAAGATCTTCCTTCTGGAGAGGAGAGTCACTCTGAGGCAAAGGCTACCTGGACAAATCAGGCACCTCCAACTCTAGCAGCCTTTGGGGGAGCTTGTACAAACAGTTTAGAGTGATCTAGCTGAACTCAGTCTAGAGCAGAGGACTAAAGAGCTGCCTAAGTTTTCTTGTGGGCTAGAAACCCCTTCAGTATTACTGAGCTGGGACTGCTTCTCAGGCTTAGAGCTCAAAACACCTGTGATTTCACAATTACTAACTCACAGTGTGTGTAATGCAAGGGAAAACCTCATCTATCTGATTACAAATGGCTGCTTCTTTCCATGAATGGTCCTGATAGCGAGCTTTAATTAATGGCACTTGTAAGATGTGGGCAGCAAAAGCTCTTCAGAGAACCATTGTGAAAAATAATGGGTTATTTCACTGAAGTGTGAAATACCACTTGAGCTGTTAAGAGGTTAAACCTCTCGCTTGATGATGTGTTGCAAGGGCTATGCAGCCCTCCCAACCCTGGACACACACAGAGGAGGCAGAATGTGGGACAGGGACAGCAGTATGTGTGCACATGTACAAATAAACACATAAATCTGTGAACATGTATTTAAAGCTACACAGAGTCTCAGACATACAGTGACTTCAAATGGGAAAAAAAGATTAAGCATAAACTCATCATATTTCTCTTATTGTTACGGTATCTATAATAGCTGAGTTTAAAAATTACAACTTTGAGTGCTCCTGTGTCAATTTCCCTCCCAAGTGATTTTGGAAATATCATATTATTTTGCAACTGCTGTGCTTATATGCAGGTATACTATTACATTTCTAAGAAAAACAACAGTTTTTTCAGAAAAAAAGATAAAAAATACAACAATAACCAACAACAACCAATAAAACAATATTCTTCTCAAAATTCCAAGCTCTCAGTTAATTTTGTGGTGGCTTAATATTAAGAACCCAATGAAAGGGAAGAGCAGGATGCAGGTTTCTAGTTAGAACCTGTGTATTACTCAGACACTGGTGTAGTTTTGCTGTCCTGTTGCGACGGGTTTCTTTGTAGAACTGATGAGAACATCTCCAAATGATTTACACTGCAACTTCTGATGGCTGACTTTTCCCATGTGCAAGTCCCCTTTCATTTCTAAAGCCCACTTCGTCATTGAAACTCACCAACATGGCATGTTGGAAACAGGCCTCTTGCCCCTGCCAGCCACAGGCAGGTGAGGAAAACAGAATCCCTGGAGGACAGTTTCAGTTACTTCATGTAGCTCTATTCCAACTCAATCTAAAACTCTTTGCCAAAGTTGTTATTTTGAATGGTTTTTAAACTCATGCTACCGTAGTTCAACTCATCAATATTCCTGGTTTTAAATACCTGTCTTTGGGGAGAAAAAAAAAAAAAAAACAAAAAGAAGAAACCCTGTCTCTAGAGATGGCTCCTTGTCCTTTTAGCATTCATAAATTTTGCTGGTGTGAATATAACTGAAGAATATGTACAGTCTATTACTATCATTATAGTTCAAATTTCTGTTTTCAAATTCAAAAATCTACTATTGTGGAAAAGAATTTCATTATTCTGCCATTTTCTCACCATGCAGAACAAGCATTTGCAGCAATTATTAATCTATATCCAGAAGCAAGATCAATCACCATCTAGAGATGGTAAAAGACAGAGGAAATACAGCCTCATGAAACCAAAACATGACAATTTTCTTAAGAAACTGGTTTGAATCATGAGACTGAGATCCTGATTAGCTTGTAAAGACTCTTTTAAGGCCTCAGGGGCTGCTAAATTTCTTGATGATCACGAAACATTGAGCTGGACAATTTCCATTACACAGACTCACTGGTTTTTTTGGTTTTTTTTTTTTNGTTGGAATACTAGAATAAAATTTCTGCCATTCTGGCACAGAGATGAAACTCTTCAATACTTCCCTACTGAATTTTATGCATCAGATAAAGCTGGTTAACCACACCAATCAAATTTAATGGAACAGGATTTTAAGCAGTGTTTTTAGAGGCAACCAACTTGTATTTGAATTTGGTCATACTAAATGAAATGTTATCAAGCAAATCAGTGAGTAAGATCAGTACTATATTTACCACAGTAAGAACAAGGCTTCACACCTCCTAGAAACTGCCAAACCACCTTTACATGAGATGTCTGTTTTAAGATGTCTGGATTGCAGCAACCTCACTCAAGTCCAAGCCTTAATACTAGCATGTTGGTTTTTCTTTTTTTTTTAGCAACTGTTAAGACTCTGAAACAGCTTTATGCTGCAACAAAATAGAACTGAGGCCAGTGAATGACAGTTCACTTTAAACAATTTTTGTACTATTTGACTCTTCCTTTAACATCCAACACCTCAGTTTCTGCTCACTCATACACAGGATTGTCAAAAAGGTCATAAGTATCCCACAGCTGATGGCAAGAAGCACTGTGCCTGTTTGCTTCTTTTGGAAGCAGAGGGAAAGAGTTTGCTCGTTAATCACAGGTCACGCAGAGTATCTATACAGCAAGAACTTTACATACTCACAGTTCAATTTGTGGCCATGAGGAATTACTTAGACTCCAGTATGCAGCTTGGATTACTGCTTTAAAGGCTTTACTATATACAAAGGCAATTTCTATTTAATGTCCTTCCATGATATAGAAGTAATCTGCAAACAAAGTCAGTATATTCAAGCAGGGTAACAGACTTTATTCACTGCCTTCACACTCTGCAAACAGACCACTTCAGTGTCTCAGGCTGCACAATCCTTGTTTCTTTTAAATTAATCAACAATCAGCTTTAAACTCCCCATTCTTATTTCCTAAAGTGTGTTCTTCAATTACCTCCTCCTGGAAACTTCCTGTTTCTGCGACAATAAATTCTACAAGCTGGCATGCACTCAAATTTCACTTTCATTCAGTCATATTCAGATATTAGAAGCAGTGCCCCAGTCCTGTCAAGCCTCTTCTCAGGTTCCCACTCTGCACAAGAGAGGATTACAGTAAGGTATGAGCTGGTCACTGCAGACAAGCTCTCCCGGTTTTGTGGGCAGCTCAAAAATCCTCTTTTCAGTTTTGCCTCACGTGAGCATTTAGCATTTGGCCGCAACTTCTCCAGCCAACTGTTTCCATTCTCTGCATGCTGTTTCAAACACCAGAACATTCCACAGCTGTCTGCAGCAGCAAACTTTAGGCTGACAAACAAACACCAGGAAAACAGGAGATTAGGTGCCAGCCACATGCCACGCGGTGCTGCTGAGCTCAGCTAGGATTTGTGTCACTTGGTCAGCAGCATCACGCCACACTCCGCTCTGCAGCGCCGGGATGCAAAGGGGAATCAAAACCAGAACCAGGGAGTCACAAACAGAACCAGTCTTTCTAAAGGGGGTTAGAAAAAGACACTAAAGTCATGTAAAAGACAACTTCATCTTGAGGGTAAAGGTCTCTGAGGTTATCAACTTGATTACTTTTACTGTAACCATCAAGCCAGGCAATACCCAACGTTGACAGCAGCACTCAGAACAGGAAATTTGTTTTTCACTCCAAGAATGCAAACAAAACAGAAAGAAAAAAAAAATTAATTAATAGCTGTATGGACTGACACACACATGGCTACCAGAATGAATGGAGAACACTGGAGAATAAATAAAAGCCACTGAGTCAAGGCATCTGAATAGAACATGGCTGTTAAAATATTATCTAAGATCAACACTGCATAACTAGGGGTGCTGGTGGTGAGTCGTTTGGCTTTGTTCTATAATTTTAGAAAATTTCACATTGTTTTATTATTCCCACTTAAAAAGAGGCAGACTGGGGCACTTCTTGCTTCAGTATTGCCTTCAACTCAAAATCACTTCAAGGCCTTCAGCCTGCTCTGGAGGAATAACTGCACTATAGTTCAGTTAAAAAACATGAGATCTCCACTTTGGTGAGGTTTTATCCTGCCTCACAGTGGTCTTTCCTTCTGGGGATCAAAAATCTTCATTTTCAAGTTGGGTCCAGCACTTGTGCTGACCATGGCATACAGGCAGGCACAGACCTGACTTCTTGCATAAAACCAGCAGGGTTTCTGAGCCTTTAGGAGCTACCAAAGAGTGCTGAAGGCCACCACACTCCCTGCCAGGGTCTCCCTTTGGCAGAAGAGACTCTGCTGAAAGCCATAAAGTGTTAATGAGCACAAGCATCCTGCTCTCAGGGAAACTAACGCCAGAAATGGTGGAGAGGCTGGATACCAACTCAGTGAAAAAACAGTTCCTTTGCTTTCTGGAGACAGAGGTCTATCCTCTACCCTCATTCCCAGTCCTTCAGAAGCCACCGGGGCAGCACAGCCTTGCCTGGAATTCAAACTAGGAGTACCTCCCTCATGAGCAAAGTTCTGCAATCAGAGCTGAGAGGAAAAACTGGTCATGGAGCTAATTTCTGCAACCGCAAGATCAGAAACAGAATTTTCTACAAGCTCTACATACCCTATGTATCTAACCACTCAAAGGAAATTAAACCCCCCCCAATCCCCAAAAAAAAAACAAAACCCAAAACACCAAACCAAAAAAGCACTCTGTTATATAAAAGACTGAATGTAACAAATGTTAGTCTAGAAAAGAGAATGTCTAATGCAGAAGAAGCTATCCTAAATTGCTTTATATAAATCTAAAAAAATACAACTATGAGGAAACTAGTTCCCAAAAATCCCCAAACCCCCCCCCAAAAAAAAAACTAAACAAAAACCCAACCCAAAACAAAACAAAAACCCAAACAAAACAAAAACAAAACCACAAACAACCTCCCCAAAAACAAACAAACAATCAACCAAACCAACACAAAAAAATCCCCCAAGATCTCAGGAGAGGTATCCACAATGTTCAAAAATTATGGGCTATTTCATGCACTACTTTAACTTTCTCCAAAGGAGAGACAATAATTACCAACAATAATCAAACAGTGGCACAACTTAAGCAATGGCTACCTACCTAATTTTCATTACTGCAGAAACAATACAATTTCTTGAAAGGTATTATTTTTTCCCAGATGTTTTAAAATCTTTTAGATAATATATTTTTAAATCAATAAACTACTGATACCTGATCACAGTTCAAACAAGAAGTTGCTCTTGCAGATCACCACACCCTGACTATGCAGTACTCTGTAAAGTCATATAGGCTCTCTGCATTAGTATGCCAAAAAAAATCACACAGGTCTTGGAAGCCAGAACAGCGTGGGCTGTGAGCGAGGAAAAAATACCAACCTCGCCCCAAAACAAAAATATAAATACAGAACAACTTAGACACCGCTTTAAAAGCTTGCTCTTCCTTGTCCCTCTCTTCTCCAAACTGCCGTGTCACGTGGTGTCTGAAAAGGTTGCTTCCAGTATATTAAAATAAATTCAAAAGCTTATTAACTACACACTGCTCTGGAATGCCTCAAGCCTGCTGACAGGGGAGGCACGCCAGAAAGCCCTGGAGCTGGCAGCTCGTGTTATTGCAGCCAACAAAATTCCCAGAAGAGGGGGAGAAGGGAGAGAAAACAAAAAGAAAAAAAAAAAAAACAAAAAACAAAACCAAACCAGAAGGAACTACAACACGAACACAAACAAGCCTCACACAGAGGCAGCGGGGAAAACAGAGCAGGAGCAGCTAACTCACTTGTTCGACGTGGGGCTGCTGCTTCCTCCAGGGTCGCTGGACACGGCTGCTGCTCGCCCCAGTGCTGGCTGGGGGTGCGGCTGCGGCTTCCGGGAGCTGCTGGCCAAGCCCAACCCTTGGCAAGCCACAGGGCTGAGCCACACAGTCCCCACCCAGCAGCGCGGGGAGGACACCCAGACCAGCAGGTTCAGGCTCCCACACTGAGTCACAGCGGGCAAAACCCCTCCTGCTCCTTTCTGGGGTCGCTTCTGGAGCTGGCCAGACCAGAGTGCCCCAGCAGGGACAGCTGTCACTGAGCACCACACAGCAAAAACAACGGGTGAAGCTAAATTAAGCATCCAAAAGGCAGTATTTACCATCAACCTTCTGATTTCTCAGCACTGGTGCCAAGGGAAGGAATCTGCTCATTTCCCCTCAGCAGAGTAATAGCCCTATTGCAAGTTTACAATCTCAAAATTTGGACAGATTACCCAGACTCTCTCACTACATGGATGTTACTAATTGAAAGTAACTGAGATGGTTTAGGCCACTTAAGGACTAAACTTCACTGATTAGGGCTATTTTTAAGCATAACAAATCCAAATAATCTATATTAGTTTAGACAATAACAGGTGCTTCTTGAAATACCAATAGTGATCTGCTCTTGAGTTTCTTTTTGCCATATAATCAAATTTTCAATAACATGTAATAATATTGGAGATTTTGGGTTTTTTTCCAAAGAAAAAGCCCTTGTGCCACTAACGAAACCTTCCGTCACTTTTTTCATAATAGCCTCTGTATCTTGAGTGAAAACTTTTATCTTGAGTGAATAATAAGAAATTAGTCAGCCCTGGAAGGAAATTAGAAAGGGATCACCTGCAGACCGATGAAGAAAATGTCCTGGTTCTGATTGACATTTTTTTTGTTTGTTTTTGTTTTTTTGTTTTGGTTTTTTTGTTTTGTTTTGTTTTGTTTTGTTAAAGGATTGTGCTATTTTGACCACTGCACAGCTCTATAAATTGCAAAACCTGTATTTTTACACAAAGCCAGCTCTTCCATGCACAAGGCACCCTCTGTACCCCAGCAACTTCCAATTTTTAATGTTGAGGTCTATTTTTAGCATGCCTCTGCCACCAACAGCACCACTGTTCTCCACAAAGGAACAGCCCTCCTGATTTTCAGGTGCTGCCAACAGCTCTGAGGGCAATTTCCAGGAAGAGCCCCATGCTCTGCGACAGTCCTGCTGCAGAACACCTATAAACTGAGAATCTGTGTCATGACACACACGTATGCCAGAGAGAACATGGAAAGGAAGTCCTCAGATAACCTGAATTGGTATTTTTCTGAATAATCTCAAATTTTAGAGGTAGCCCTTCCAATCTTCACAATATGACTGGAAATGTCAGAATAAATTTGTGCATTTCTGTGGACATTCCCAAACAATCCTGTGACTTCAGATGCCTTCTACTCAAAAATTCCTTCCTTCATAATAAGGTGCCTCTGCAAAGCTCACAAAATAAAAACTTGGTGACAGTTAATAAGCAGAAAAAACCACTGACAGTAGGTGTCACTTTTGATGATAAACTAGATAAACTTGTCTGCTGCTAAAATAGTAGGCATTTCACTCCAAGATACTTAGCAACTGCTCTTCTTTTTCCTTGTATTCTTGTTTGTTGCATGAGAAAGCAGAGAGAATTCCCCTTTAAAACAGCATTAATTTGGGTGCCAGCTAAAAGTAATTAACCTTAAATTTCTTAAGTCATTAAGGTCAAGAAGTTTCCTCTGAAAATTGGAAATAAAACTAATTCTTACTGCATTTCCACCACTGTTGTTGAGCTCTCCCAGCACTGCTTCAATAGTCCATGAAAGTAATATAGACAAAGATTATCACTTCCCTAAGCTACTATAGCAGCCAGCCAGAAAAAGAAAATAATTACTCATTAGGAGCAATGCAAAAAATCTGCTACAAAAAAAGCAGCAAAACTTCATCTGCTATCAACAGAAATACCATGTAAGAACAGAAAGATCCAGGGAGGGTGCCTGGATCCAGCTGTGTTCAGATATTAGTGCCTTCTATTAATAGACACGATTGAACACTGAGGTGGAAATTGGCTTTCCTGATGACTGTGGAACTGGCAAAATCTTCATTAAAGGCTGTGAAAGCAGCACTGGCAGGAGACCTTCTGCAGAGGAAGGAGGTTAGTTCAGTTTTTCCTCCCCACTGCTATTCCTGGCAGACATGATCTGGTTTGTGCACCTTGGCAGTCAGTGTGTACATGGAAGAGGCTGCTCTTAGGCAACCCAGTAAACATTCCTGATGATGACAGCCTTGTCTGAACCTCCCTTTTCACTCCATTTACCTGGCCAGCCAGGTTCTCGCTGAAAACCCACCTGATACAAACCAACAGTCAAACAGGACTCCCCCATCAAAGAGGAAAGAAAGGCTTGTCACAGAAACAAAAGAGTCAGAACACCTACTTCAGCGAGGCCTTTCTAAATTATTCATTTAGATTTGAGTCACACAAAAACTGGGCACATCCAGGCTGCTGACTGAGCCTCCTGAGTGCCCTCAGTGCAGAGGAGGAGGCAAGAGAGGCAGCACTTCTTGCGCCACAGGGATCTCAGGCAGCCAATTAACTAACGCCCCTGTAAGAGCAAAGGGAGCAGAGGCAGTGGGTAAATACTGGCTGCAATTCCAGGAACTCAGGAGTGACACAACAGAGAACACAGGGATAAAATGAAGGCACAGAAAACTGGCATTTCTGAGGGACAGTGCAACGAAAACAAAGTCAGGCAGCTGAGTGCTCTGCCTGGGACAATCAGACTGCCCACATGCTCAGACATGACAAAACGGCAATCCTTCACCACACACAAGCTCCTGCATCTGAAAGCCAGAAAACCCAGAAGAAAAAAGCCATCATATATTATTACTTACTAGCTGAAGGAAAAATTACTCAGGCCTGATGCGGAGGCAGCCAACCTCCTCTTGGCTCTTCATTTTAATTAATTTCACCACAAGGTAGGAATAGGTTAAAAAAAATAAAAAGCGCGAGCTGGAGAAACCTAACTATCCTACCTCCTTTGTGTCTGGTAAGGATTTAGAAATTAAGCTAGGATAAGTAATGACAAACAAGTACTCCGGACCAATAGAATTATTAAAGCTACATCAGGGGGAAATAAATAATAGAAGAAACAGCAGCCCCAAACTTTCCTAAAACTGCATGGAATAATTTTGACTGCACTAAAAGATTTCATCTGGTTTTACAGGAAAACAGAAATGTCTGTCTTGCCTTTTCAGTAAATACATCCCATCCTATAAAAGTCCTTTAAAGCAAAACCAAACACAAAATACTGCATAATTTTTGTTTTCAGTAGATATTTTTAGAGAGAAAAATAAAGGCAGAAAAGAAAGCAGCCAGACAAATGGCTTGAAAAAAGAAAGGTATGGATGGCACAAACTACAATAAATCTCTGAGTTTTCATCTATTATAAGTAACACTAGAGGATCACAGGAGACTGTTGACAGTAAAAGTTAAAATTAAAAGAAGATTTAGCCTAAGTGAAAAAAAGATAGAAATGACTGAGTGGGAAGTTAAAAGGCTGAACTTAAATTAAGTACTGATTGAAGTCAGTATTAGATAGTATGAGGTAAGTATTTTTGTAGTACACTAGCTTTACCAGTAAGTACGCTGGAATGCCACAGAAACTGGGGAAACACTAAGTACTGCTAAAATACACAACTTAAGCTGCCATAACCTAATATACAGCAATTCCTCGCAATTTCATTGCATTATTTTCATGACACTACGTTCCAGTTCTTAGCCTTGATGATATGCATGAACCGTGCCTTTCACACTTANGGGAAAAGGGGCTGTTTTCTGTCTTTAGTGATAGACAGAAACATTGAAAGAAAAGGACTTCCTCTCCTTCCTCATTGAATATAAAGGAAAAATAAATTACTTAGGAAGCATGCACATACCTTTAGGTGCATTATTTTACAAAGGCACTGATTAAGAAAATAAAAAAACTCCCATTCAAAGGCATTCCTGAAGTTAGGATCCTTCAAACAACAGGCACAGAAGAACTGTGGTGGATCTGTGGACCCTTCTCAGCTTGACTTAGGAGCAGCCATCCTCACATCTTGGGTGTGAACTGAGGTGCTGGAAAGCCCCTGCCTCACACATGGGAGTGAAGGTGGGTTGAGAAATACGTCAAAAGGTGCTTCTGAAACCCAGAATTCCAAGGTAACTGTAGTACAGAACACAGTACCAGAACGAAAGAAAGACATTCGTCTTGTCTCTACTGCTGGCTAGTACCTGGCTGCCTCACTCTTGAATACTGCTATCGAAATGGGCCCACTCTGAGTTCTCTCTGAACTCCAGCTGGAGTTAAAATTTACTGTCAAATCTCACTAAAGTCCATCAAAAATATTCCTCTACCTCAATAAAACAAACTGCTGCTTCTCTTTTAAGTGATCTGCATTTTACTCATCTGTGACAATTATGCACCCAACAATGCATAGCTGCAGCATCAGCAAGAGTATTTTCAACACCCTCTTGCAACACCCTGCACGACCTGAATCACCCTGTTTCCCCATAGAGAATATCACCTTCACACCTTTGCAACTCAGCTTTAAAATGCTTCTAGAATGATCATCTGAACTGCTCTGGAGGCAATGAAAGAAAAGACAAGCTTGAGCTCTTCAAACTGACCATGTTCCACCAAGTAAACAGAACCCAAAAAATACAAACACCTCAGGGTAAAAAAAACACACACCCCCAAAAGTTAAATGAAGGTGCCCACTGACATCAACCAAGGGCCAGGACTCTTGAAAATAATGGGCCGACTAACAAAGAACATGTGAAAAGGGAGAATGTTACCATTTATTTCCTCACAACGTCAACATTGGCATTCTGCTGACTTGTGCTCCCCTTTAATTTCAAAACATTACAATTTCTAGCAAGTTATGAAGAGTAAGTACCCTTGTGGTGTTGAATGCTGGCAAACAAATAATTTTCTATCCCAGTGCAAAGGATGAAGTCACAACACATCATCTTCACTTGTAAGAAAAGATAATTTCCTTAAGTACACTTTACCTTAGCAGAAGCAGCTGCTCCACTTGTCTCTGTTTTGGGCGGCTGGCTGACATTAGTACTTGCTTGTTTCTTCTGGAAAATAAAAAGACATAATAAAGGTCAAAAATGTTGATGAAGGAAAAGAAAAGCCAAGTGAGACTGTAAAACAAACAAACAAACAAAAAACCCAACAACCAAACCCAAACTATTAAAAAAAGAAAAAGCACACTTAAAAATGTCCCTTGAACATTTTTGCAAGACGAGTCATCACTAAAATGAATTCTCCTATGTAACTAATTCACACAGGCGCATTTCAGAGCCCAGTCCAGATGGCCTGAGTTCTCTTGTAGTGTTTTATGGATGATCTATAAATCTGTGCTATTTCCTGCGGCACAGGGACTCCATTTTAAGCTAAAGCAACAGTAACTATATAAAGAGTATCATGAAAACAAGAGGGGCAAGCTATTGCTCTTCAGACAGAATGACTACTCAGGAGGTAACATCCTCCTGAAGTAATGATACAAAGCTAAGGGCAAAATTATGATTTTCACAAGTAGCGCAAGATTCACAGTGCAATTAAAGATTTCACACTTCAACAGGTCTCCACAAGCAGCGCAGGCTGCAAAAGGACTAGAGATTCTAACCAGCAAACTCAGAAGCACCAGTTTTCATTGGATGGGACACCAGATTTGTAACAATCTGGGAGATCCAGAGACCACTGCTATTCAGATAATTCCACCTCCTCTTTCTGATTTATTTTGAAAACCTGGAGATCAACTACAGCAAAGATGTACATTCAGCAGTCACCTCAAGAGTTGGGGCAGTGAGCCACATACGTAAGATTAACATGAGGCAAATCTAGTACCAACTGAAACTAAGAGGGATCTTGCATCAAAGGATCACACTAGAAAAAATAACATCCCAGTAAGACTCCACAGGATGCTGCAAAAACCAAGGCTAACACTGATTTTTGCCCATTAAACGGATGTTAGGAGTGTTCCAGCCCCAGGACCTTCCTGCATAGTGACTAAAGTCCAGTGCTGCTGCCCATTACAGACCTGCCCAGAATCTGGGGTCTCTGCCCAGGCTGAGGGATTTGGTTGAAGGGAAAAGCAGCAGCAAAGCCCAGAGAGACACCCCAAACACACCCCAGAGACACACAGGAGCCTCTTCACAGGCCCCCTCCATCATGCGCCAGTCAGATTTCTCTTGGTATTTTCTCCTCTGACCACACATTCCTAAGGGAGCAGACAGTTTCCTTCCACATACTCTTCAACTCTCGTTACAATGAACATTTTTACCTCCCTTAGGAAGGAAGCAATGTTCCAGCTGAGGGGATAATTGTAAGAGATTCTTCGGGGTGCAGATGGTCTGGGACATGGCAGAGACCTCTCTGTAGTCAAGTCAGATGTTAGTAGTTTATTTTAGGGGTGGGTGAGGGAAATAGAGAAAAAGGGGTAGAACATGAATACATGAGTTCAGGAGCTAAAAAGAGAGTTACAGAGTAGAAGTAAGAAAGCCAGAAAAACAGATCGAGCTCTCTTGTACAAAGGTTTATATAATCTATACATTGAATATTCTATTCCTTAACTAACCAATCTTTATACGTATACTAATAAAGCAACATTTGTTTATAACCTATAAACAACCTATAGAAATCACTGCTTTTGTATATTTTAACTATATCAGGGTACTTCCTTTTAAGGTCAAAGGAGAAGGGTCTCTGCTTAGTTTTATTGGGGGAAAGAATGTGCTTTGGCATTCCAGACGATTTCTTTGAGTTATTCAAACTATGCTTTTATTTGTATTTCTTCTTTAGCTTCCTTGGCTAAGCAGTCATATCTATAATTCTTTTCTGATTCTACCTTTCCAACAGATAATGATGCTGGAAGGCAGCTGATGGAGCTGTGATGCATTTACAGTTTTGAAGAGTCAATACTGAGATGCAAAATACCTTGCTCTTTGTCTCTAACATAGGGCACTGAAGACTGTATAAAAGCACTACCCACAAATCATTCAGCTTTTAATTAAGTTGTCCAAGTAGCTAAAAATTTCAAGTGCTAGCCTTCCCTTCTCAAATAGAAAAATAATAAAAGAATCACCAAAAAAAAGAGCAAAACTGAAGAGCAATCAGAATTGTGGGCACACGTTCACCACCATAGATCCTGGTTGCCACCTTATGCTCAGCCTTTGTCTAGGGGTTTATGGTGTTCAAGATTTACCTTTGGTATCAAAGACTATGTCTAGCAGAACTGTGATGCTCTGAAAATATCACAGATTCATAGAATTCCACAAATTCATAAAGTACTGTTTAAGAAGGGAAAGGGATTTTTTTTTTTTTTAAGAAGGGAATTTTTGTGAAATCTACCATAATAAACACCTAACATAACAGAAAATTTCAGGCACAAGGTTAGCTTTCACCAGCCCCCAACAACTCTGAGCTACAAAAACAAAAATCAAACCAAACCAAAATAACAATTAAAAAAGAAACCAACTAAAAACCCCAAACAACCCTCCAAAATAAAAACTAAAATGACCCCTCAAAAATGACAAACCAAAAAACAGACCAAAACCCCAGCTCCCAACCCTCCAAAAAATGAAGGAAAAAAAAAAATAATCTATGTCCCCCCAAAAAAAACAACAATCAAACAAAGAAAAGCCCCCATCCAAAAACAGAACCAGCTAACAGAGTGAAATGAATCCTTGTTCTGAGTATGAAGTTATGTTAATGAGCTAAACAGAATAAAAAAAACAAAAAAAGCCAATATTTTTTTGGTGGTAAATGAAACAGCAATAAAATATAAAGATAGAGAGACAAGAAAAATGATCAGATACATTCTCCTCTGTAACAGAGAAAGACTACCTGGAGATAAGCCACGTGGATGTTTAAGCCACCATATCAAATGAGTATCACTTAGTGAACACTGACCACAGAACATGGAGTAATACATATTTTAGTTCCCAGAGTCATCGTTCAACAGCGACTTCTTTGGTATCTAGTTATCCCTTAGCACATTTGTAAAAGCACAAGGACTGGCCACATCATTCAATTAGGTTTATCTTTCTTTCACTCTTATTAAAATAAAGATGTTAGGGTGTTTCCCAAGGTGTTTCCTCCATGCAAACCAGCTCAGACATCCTTTACTGACAAATTCATCAGAACTGCTCTCATCTTCTCCCCCTCCAAGAACCAGAAGATCTTTTTCTTCTATGACAATCTCAGACACAAACAACTGAAGAATTGCTTTGCAGCTGTACTCACACTCTGCTTTCCAATCTGACAGTTACAGAGACAATGAATTATCAAAGCACAGCTTCTTTATGAAATTAATTAAAAGAATTATGGGCCTGTAAAGAATTGTGTGTGATGGAATAAAAGCTGTGGCACACAGGTACTTATAATCTACTCTTTATTATTAGCAGCGGCTTCAAAAAGACAGAATGCTGTTTCAGAGGGGAATATTAATACTGCAGGTTTAATAAAGGGGAGATGAAATACACATTCCTCTGACAAATGGATTTTGCAAAGGAAGACATGTTAAGACTGGTGTCCAGTAAAGTGGACTCAGTGTTCATTTTGGACTACAACATTCAAGTGTTCATTGTAAGATTGCAGTAAAAATGCTTATGGTACACTTGTCTTAAGGAAAGAAAAAAGCTCAAGAGGGAAGGATGTGCAACCTCTGTTCTGAAAATGCTTCTGACAACCGTCAGTAGCATTTCAGCCTCCCCCTATCAATCTTTCATTCAAGAATAGCTCAAGCAGCAATCACCCTATAGTCCTTCTGAAGGCAAAGACTCACACTGCATATGCTCTCAGCGAGTGCCAGAATTTAACAGAAATTATGTTATTTTTCAACCACCTTTGGCATTTTAGTCAAAAGAAGCACCAAAACACAAAAGGGAGACAGATAAGCTGATGCTGCGCTTTTCACACTCCTCTACTGAAAATGTTTTAAGCCCACAGTCCCCTATGCCAGTGCCAAGGTGCTGTGAGGCACAAGGGGGAAAGAAAACAAACAAGGCAGATATAAATTAATAATTTGGTTAATTAGTAAATGAAAGTAAAATAAATAAATAAAGTAAAAAGAAACGTCACAAACACTTGCAGGCAAAAGCTACCCATGCACTTCCACAACTCAGACCAGCAGTGGGCACCCCAACGAGATTGTCACCAGCCATAATGCCTTTACTCAGCATTAATGCTTTTTCTGGATAGGGAATCCTAAGTGGCAAGCCACAGGATAAAAAAGTATCACAGACACACTGATTTCTGAGGAAAGAATCAATTCTAAAAGGGATAGAGATGCTTTAGCAGCAATCATTGCTGTCATCCTTTCCAAATAAAGAATTTATTTGCTGATAAGTAAAGTACACTGAGCTGAGCAAGCAGCACAGGTTCTGCCTGCAGTCCTGTAAAGAACAACTCAAAATGCCAGGACACGTTAGAGAGGGTTCTGTTTCACACCTGGTGAAATATGGCCTCACTCCTAGCTGGAGCTTCCAATTACTAGAATATATGACTCTGTCTTCCTTTTAATATCCCATTTTCACACCCAGACAGCATTCATGCTGAACTGGGCTTTTACACAGATATAGAATCTCTCCTTGGTATTTCCCTCTGCAACAGTAAAAAGAGAACACTTTTCCATACTATAAACATGGATCGACTGAGAGCAGGGGCATTTCAGAGTACAGCCACACACAGTGTGAGCACTCAATCTGCATTGTTCTTATGGATTTCATGTGACTGTATAGCAGAACACACGGTGCCCCAAGGGCAGCTCTCTGACAGGCAGCACTGACTGGACATGGTGTGCAAGATTAGGACAGCAGGACAGTGCACCTCATCACAGTGCAAGACCTGCCTTCCTGAATTTGGGTAAATTTAACTTTTATCATTACCCTGTCTCTAGCAGTGGTCAACAGCAGATGGGAAAGAAAACAAAACCAGTGATGTAAAAACATTCCGGTCCATGCTGATGTTTCTTCTAAATACTCTTCCAGACTCAATTTGTGGGCCAGGAATTTCTTAAGTTGAGTATATTTATATCCTGGGTTTTTCTTCAGTGATTTTGTGCCATCTGCCCCTGAAGAACTTACATTTTAGTATCCAAGATCTTCTAGAGCACTAGTGCCCCAGTGGCCCCAAAAGTGGAAAGGTAGAAAGGCACACACACACATAAGCTGAAGACAATGTCCAGATGAGGGACAAAATAAAACCACACCAGCTCATACTAACAAATGTGTCTCACACCAACAAATGGCTAAAAGCCTTGGAACACCAGGAAAAAAGGGGAAGAAAGGACATTTAGTATTTCATATGCTTTGCAATGGCATGCTGCAAACGTGTTGGCCCAGACCCACTACGTCACATCACAGTGAAAGAACAGAGGGACAGATATGGGAAACCTCTGCCACACCACTCCCTTTCACTGGGTGGCAGCTCCATCCCACCTGCAACAAGACGCCACAGCTTCAAGTGCAGGAGCAACCAGCAATTCCAACAATGACCATTTTTTTTCTGCTAACACTCCCCATATATCCACAAGGAATGGAAACATTTCAGTAAAGCTAATCAAGATTTTCAGCAAGTGTCTGAAAATTTTCCCTAGAAGGTGTACTCAGTAAGTTTAGGTTCTAACAATCAAGACATAAAGATTTCAAGACAGATTCCTGTGACTTGAGCACTTCTCCTGGAGCAATGCCTAATACAACACAGCACATGTACTTTTATTGACAGCTGCACTGATGAAGGTCTGCCTTTATGTGTTTTTTCCATTTTCATATTCTAACACATCTGGAACTTCCAGCACATCTTTCACCTGCTTCTACAAGGGTCCATGCACAGTTACATATTCAGCTACTCATCACTGGACCGACAGATTGCCATCAGCCATTCTGCTTCCTGTGCAAGCAGAATCCCCATCATGTCCAGACTTACAAATTGAGCATTACTGCTGAAATTATGCAAACAAGTATGACAGAGTCCCTCCTTGGCAAACATCCTGAGGCAATGAAGTGATGGAGATCAACTTTCCCAAGGACAGCACGGCCCTGTCCACCATGGTATCACAGCTCCATCCCTTCTGTGCAAGTCCATGTCTTACCAAACAGGTTTCTATCTACAGTAAACCTGCTGTGGTTTCTTCAGTCTACTTTTAAGTCTCCAAGAAGAAATGTTTAAGAAGCCTGTTCTACACCCTAACAGTATTTGTGGGGAATTTCTCTTGATGCTGTGGCTAACTGGCATCTCCCACTCAAAACAGTATCAGGCCCTTCCTAAATCTGCTTTTCAAAGCTCTACCCTCCTTCTCTCACTCCTTCAGGACTATATACCCAAAGAATCTGAGAGACAAGAGTTGTTCGTTGTTATTTTTGGTTAAACAACAACCATACTAATTTTACTGTTTTCCTTTCAGTATGGATATAAACTCTTCAAAGACCTTTGTATTTTCTTGTAATTTTTCTAATGCCAAACCTTTTCCAGTAGGCACATGAACAAACTCAATATTCTAGAAAATGTTGCCTAAAGCTCTCTACAGATATAAATTTCTGCTTCAAAAATTGAAGACTATAGGAATTATCTCTGATTTTAAACAAAAAATGTAACATTGCAGACTCTTGGGAAAGCTGTTGAAAGATTTTGAGTTGCTTCCTCAACTGCTTAACAAATCAGAATGTTTTGGAGGTAGTATGAGTCACAGTGGAGTTAATGCCCCTCAATGGGTCTGTGGAAGAGGTTTTTATCTATTTCCACTTTTAAGCACTGCAGAGTGGATGGAAAAAATAAAACATATGAAGAAATTCACAAGAGGAAACACACATGCAGTATTCTAAAGACTCAAAAAGCAGAAGTATCCAGACTATAAATTTTAGTAAGTCTTGTTTAGCTGGAAACAGATCTTCTCAATAAGAGGTTATTAGCCCCAGAACCCCAAATTACAGGCCTCAAATCTCACAATTCCCACAAAAAATGTCAGCACTTCTCTACTAAGAAGAACAATATGCAGTCAGAGTATATGGCATTAAACCAAGAATGTATAAATGCACAATAGAATTTATGAAAAAAACAAGTTGTCCAGAGAGGAAAGGAGGAACATTTTCTCAGGCTAGAGAAACCTTCCTTGCTTTCTGCACAGGAAAGAAAAGCAATTGCTTGAATCATCTACTTCAGAGGACTATAACAAAGGCATTCACTGACCCTGATTTGCAGTGCAGCCAAACAGGCTTAGGTGAAGTTATTTCCCACAGAGCTTCTGCTGCGGATGAACCATCAGGTGGAAAGCATCACAGTGCATTCCCTTCACCTGTACTTCTGGGCAACTGAAGAACCAGAGCCATCAGATGTGTCCCACACTGTACCACCACTGCACAGCAGACACTCCATGGATACCAATGTGAAGTATTAGGGAAAAAACAAACAGAGAAAAAAAAAAAAAAACCAAAACATTTCCAGTAGGCTGCTCAGCAGCACAAGCCAAAACTAAATATTCCTGAAATGAATAATGACTGTTTGGAGTCACCAGTTAATTGTCCAAAAACTACCACTTTGCTATCAAAAGGCAAAAAATCAGTATAAGAGTAAATTCTTAATGTGTTTAAACACTTGAATTTACCTCTTCCACTTCTGCTTTTTTCTCTCCTGCCTTGGAAGAAACTTCACTTGCCTTCTTGTCACCATGCTGTGAACAGAGAAAATAGATTTATTTATAGATATATCTTATATGTACATGTATTATAGACAATTTATTATATAGATGTATTCATTTAGATCTTAAGTCACATCTTCCACACAAAGAAATTCTCAAACTTCTTAGTGCAAGGATGATTCAGCTACCACAATATGACAGCAGAGAACACTTAAAGTTTTTCTTCTCACTAATGGACAGGATTTCTAAATGGCCTTCTGGAAAAATTCACGAGAAATGCCATAAGGTCATGACTCTTAGGGCAGTTACATGACTGTTCTTGCAAAAAGTTCTGGAAGATATTCAGCTTATCACTCATCTCTCACCAGCAAAGCACTCTCCAGTACTTATTTTGGAAATGTCAGAACCACAGGCTTCAGCAGCAACTGAACCGCTCTCAGAGACACCAACACGATGTGTGCAACCCACTCCAACATCTGAACTCCCCTCAGACACACTGAAAAGGTTGTTATGCCCAGCCCTCCACACCTGAAAGAAAGCTGTTACCATGATTGCTGTAATTCTGGCGCTGATACAGAACAAAATAAATGCTCCAGCAGTTCAGGCACAGGTACAAATTAGGAAATACAATTCTTCCAGGATTCCTGAACCTCCTGCATCTTTTATCTCTTCCTCTCCCTTTCACTTAACCTGATGTAAACTCCCAGTAGTTTGCCATGTGCAACAATGTAAAAAAAGACACATTTTGCTCAGTACACAGTGGTATCCAGCATGTTGTCACTGTCTGCATCTCTGAAAAGTGACAAATATGGTCCCTCAAAAAA
Source organism: Regulus satrapa (assembly GCA_013396955.1). NCBI lineage: Eukaryota > Metazoa > Chordata > Aves > Passeriformes > Regulidae > Regulus > Regulus satrapa. Next base: position 62,523 of record VWZN01004543.1, on the reverse strand, counting down.
TCTCTTTTCAAAAATAATAAAAACAGAAAGCAAGAAAGTATTATCCAAGGCAACATAATACAGCTACTTTCTAGTATCTCAGCTAGTAACTTCCCAGAGCAACTGAGACATCTGGGAGGAAAGCTTCATGCCTGGTTTGTTTCGTTAAGTAAAAACAGGAGACGATTCAAGACCCATTATTCCCTTCTGTTTTCAGGACTGAGCAGCAGGAGGTAGAGCCTGCTAATCCACTAAGTAATGAGTTCCTGCAGATTTTTCTTTACATGGCTATAGGGAAAAAAGTAATGATCCATGTGTCACTGCACTATCTTCAACAGGAATCAGTTCCAGCACATCAGCAGGAGAAAATGCAGGCAGAAAAAAAGTACTAAATCAACAAACATTTCAATAATCGTTTTGGACAACCTCTAAAATTCAAGTCTTTAAAATTAGTTTGGTTATGACTAAGACAGTCAATGAGTTTTAAAATTGGAAACGCTATACTCATATTCCAATTGTGCCTCTTTAGAGGAAAAACAAGCCTCATAGGCTGTCTACTCAGGTAAGAGATTAATTGATTCACTGCTCTGTAATAGCACTTCCAGCAGAGACACAATCTACCCAGCTATCTGTGCTTTTTACTGCTACAATAAAAGCACAACACACATGGGTCAGTAAGAGCAATGCCAGTGAGTATCCTGTTGCTGACAGAATAGGAATTTCAGAGCCAGCACTGCCATAAGGCCCAGGAGCAAAGGGAGAACACTGCTGATCAGGCTTTCTTCTTGCATGGATACCCTCAGCATGAAAATGCTCCAAAAATCAAGTACTATCCTGAATCTAGCTGTTAAAGTCTTGTATTGTTTTCTTCTTTAATTTCAGACATAGCTTTAAAAGCAGCAACACCAATTGAAGTGTAGGGTCTATAGCTGGCTTTCTTCTTTTACTAAACCGAGTCAGGGAATGTAGGAACTAAATACTTGCTTCCTACTGAGTATGCCAGGCCTCTATCAGGGCTGAATCTGGTGTTACCCTTCCTCCCTAGGTCCACCATTTTATCTTCTTACCAAAGAAACCCACAGGAGACAGAAGCATGGCACCCAAAGGGCACCCAGACCCAGGACTAGGAAGACGGAGATATGGAAGGATTGGGGAACCCCCTTGGGGTGAACAACTTCCTGAGGGACCCCAGGGCAACTTCACTGCCCAGAGAGGATGCAGAACAGACTGGGACAAGGACCACAGCTTTGCTATCCCTAAGCTCAAGTCAGAGAGAAGCATTAAAAGCACGGCATCTTCCCTCCAGAAAGCCATGTCAAACAGCATCTGTAATAAAGAGACTTTGACTCAGAGGCCAAGTATGTTCATTTGAACTCGGGGAACAAAGCACATATGGTCGGACAAAAGTAGTCTTGTTTTGTTTTATTTCCAGTTAAGTTGAGTAATGCACTGTGTACACATGGAGCCCTGACACTCACTCCCTGGCTTCAGATAATAAAACAGCCTGTGAAAGTACTGCCTTGCAGGAAGTCTGCTGTCCTGAAGCAGAAAGCACAGCTTCACCTGAGGAAACCATGCTGCTTGCCTCAACAGTTGATGCATAAAGTATGATGTCGGACCCTGTTTCAAGAATGCCTTTCAACAGCTCTTTTCTTATCTGGATTTCCAAGCTTTGAACCCTCCCCTTTTTAATTAAAAGTTATTTTTTTTAAAAAAAAAAGATAATAAAACCAAGAAAAAACAGGCAGTAAATCAATCTGCTTAGTCAGAAGGCTAAGCTCAGGTTTTGTGGGACAGTGTATATTCACTGCTCATTCATATTCACAGCTCATGATGACAAGCTGACTTTTTCTTTGGACACTCTTTCCTTTTCTTGCTCATCTTCCCTTACAGTGCCAAAGATACAAATTTATAACCAAGGCAGTGGATCAGAGCAGCTCCAGCTCTCTCACATCAACAGTGGTTGTATAGCTGAAGTAACAATTTTACTTTAACTCATGAGTTAACAATTCCTTCAAGCTGACTCAAAAGATTTTCCAACCTTACTAGCTACAAAAATAAAAAAAACAAAACAACCCAACACACAATCCTACGTATAATCACGTGTTCACAAAAATACATAAATCTCATGAGCAAAATGTTTATCCTGGGATCTTCATCCTGTTCTAAAGCACACAAAATGTCACCACACTATTAAGACACATGTTAAAACTTCTGACTCAAACAGCACTCATAAACTACAAAGTAACTGGTGAAAAAGCACTGAGAAAATTACTAACAACTGAATAGACGTCTATGTGCACAAAAATCCAACCCTCACTAAACGCTTTGCTTCCAAGAAATTCCTTCTGAACCTCAGGAGATTCAGAAGGCATTAACAAGCCTTCCATTTAAAGCCGCTGCGCAGCATCTTGGAGGACGTGCAGTAACTGGGCAAGAAGTGAAGTCTTACAAGATTCTCAGCTGAAGCCAATCAGCTCAGAATTACAGATATTTAAGGAGATGGGACTATAACCTTCACTCTCAGCTGGAACTAGGAGGAAGACAGAGATCCTTGACTGCTTGGAAAACTGTCAGGTGGGAAGAGTTGCCAGGTGAGTTAAAATCAAGCCAGGTAAGGAATCGAAAGGTGAAACCCAGATTCTTATTACATCCAACTCCAGCTTCAAATACACGAGCCAGTAAAAACCCTAATCTCCTTTGTGTCTGATCCTCTCACGCACCTTTCCTGCCTCTCCTACCTCCCCAGTGTGAATCACATGCATGGGAGAGGATTCCAGCCCCACGTGGAGGCCCACAAGTTCCAACAACCATAACCAGGGGTTTCCAAAAGAGCAGCTGTGGGAGCAGTTTTCTTACCTGATCAAACATAGCCACATCTTGATATCTTTTCTTCCCCTGGATGCAATGACACAGAGCTGATGAAGCCTTTTACATCCATTTCATAGCTTAATGCAGTATTTCTCAAACTTTCCCCTTTGTGATTTTGTGTCACCTCCACCACACTGACTTGACACAATGACTGATACCTGAAAGCACTTCCAGAACACTGACCCAAGCTACATGGAGCAACTTAAAAGTGCAGTTAGAACTTCAAGAGATTTCATCTACATGATCATACATTTAGGAAATACATTAAAGTGGTACCTTCTTTGATGATTTTGAACATTTCACAACATATGCTCTCTGTAAAACTTTAACTGAATGCAAGCTTTTTTCCTTTTCGCCATTTCATACAGAGACTAACTGCTTCCTCCTATGTGTAATAAACCATAGAGGTTTCTTACAGGTTTTTGAAAGCCTTTTAAAGCAGTTGCAGGCTCCTCACAGTAATATTGAGCAGCGACCCAAGTTCATCCAAACCACACGGAGCCGTCAGAGAGCTGTGGCTTGCTCGGAAGAATCTGGACAAGGGACGGCTCTTCCCGACAGCACCGTCACCACCACCTGCACTCTCCGGGAAAAAGGCGCAGCGCAGTTTTCACCAAAACAGGAACGTCCCCATATAAAATCCCGTCTTACGCGTTCTGCTAAGGTTTCATCAGCGCGCGAGGCTGCGTTACTCGGGCGATGACGAGAACTGCTAAGAGCACCGAAACTCCCCGTTTTCTGTGTCTCTTTCTGACAGAGGATGGGATGCAGAGGGGCAGCTGGAGCGCGCCGCGTTTCCACCTGATCTAAAGCCTCGGAGATTTTGTTGGGGTTTTTTTTTTTTTTTGGTTTGTTCTTTTT
>VWZN01004543.1:34050-50402 GCA_013396955.1 Regulus satrapa | reverse complement strand
AATACAGCCCACAAAACAAAATGCGAAGGGGAATTCCACAGCGCTGTAGGAGGGCTTGGGGAGCTGGTGGCAGTGTTCGGAGGAGGGGAGCAGCCCTTCGCTGGGACAGTGGTTTATCTCTGGGGGCCGGCGCCCCGTGCCCAGGGCTGCACGGAGTGGGTGCTTGGCTGCCGGATTACTTTCCTCCCTCCCTCCCTCCCTCCCTCTGACCGCCATCCAGCCGCTCCCCGCTGCTCCTCGCTGTCTGCCGTGTTTACAGAGCGGCTCTTTATGGCATGAGCAAGGCGTGACCCGCAGCAGTGCCCGGACTGTGGCGGAGCTGGGTTGATAAAGCTGAAACTTTCCCTAGCCCGACTCTGCAGATGAGCCGGGCTCTGCTGCGCAGACCTGTTGACAAAGACTGTGCTTATACTATTCGTTTTTCTTGTTTGTCTTGCCAGAAATCTCGTTCGGGAAGGTTCTAAGCTCGTATCTGAATTTCTGAGCAGAGAAACGACGTGTTTGGGACAGCTGTGCTTGGCACACGTGTGGGCACTACTGTGCTTGTGCTTCACTGCCTCCCCTCCTTTCCATCTCCTCGCTGTGTGGACCAGGGATATGTAAAACACCCCAAAATCAGCTACAACACACACCCAGGAGGTACTGGACTTTATACCCTTGTCTTTTACAGCTGAAGATTTCTGTTAGACATTTCTAGACCTTGCCCAATAAATTTCAGCAGGTGAAAAGTAGGACTGATTTTCACCATTAAAATAACAATAACAATAACAATAACAATAACAATAACAATAACAATAACAATAACAATAACAATAACAATAACAATAACAATAACGTGAGCAATAATAATAATAATAATAATAATAATAATAATAATAATAATAATGGTCACTGGATGCTTTTAATTTCCTACTGGCAGTGCAGGTTCATTCAAGGTAAATCATACTTGGGTTAATATTTGCTGAACACAGGCCTTTGTATCCTCAGCCCCACCAAATCCTTCAGAAAGGGTCCGTGGTGCACTCTGGTTTCTACCATTCTTGGGAATCAAAACAGTGGCAACTAAGCACCATTACTTTGGTTAATTATTCAGCTTTTTTTCTGATACTCTGACAACGTTTGTGTGATAAATGAAAGAGTTGTGCTAATTAAAGATTGTGACTTAAAGAAATGGCCTTGAGATGAACAAAGTTAGGAGCTAGAGATAAATAGAATTGGTAGGGAGTACTAGCTAGGTTTTATTTACGAGCTGATAAGGATTCTGTCTTGGAACATAACAACTTAATTGCCCAAGAACCTGATGTGCATGTGCAACTCATGAGGTCACACAGAGGACAACCTGATGAAGAGTACAGCCTTCATCTTCACGACCCCCAAAAAGAGGGGAAAACCCCCCAAGCAACAAAGACAGCATGTGCTATGCAAAATTGTGATGAAGATTTTAAGAATAAAAACCAGGTGGCNAGCTTTATAAAAATCTTTGTTATACTCAATTAATGACTACTGAAATTCAGGTTTTTATTTGTATTAATTTATATTCATTTTACACTATCATTTTACACTATTGTACTCATTTTATACTAATAATTTATGAAGCTAGTAATTAATTAAAAATTGCTGTTCAAAACTTGAACGAGTTATTTATCAAGTTAAACATGTAGAGCTCGATTCATAACATGAGTCTCAAGCATCTCCCTATCATACTGAGAAATACTGAAAGATGTGGCAGATAGACAGAATCTGAGGAATTTAAACTCAGACCTACACAGCCCTTTCACAGCTCAAAATGGCTCTGAGCATCAGTGGTATGATAGTGGTGGGTTCTCCTGTCCAGCAGTACACTTTGAGCCAGCTTGTGTCTCCTCTCCCGCCCCAGGAGGACAGCAGACTTTGATTTCTGCTGTCTCTTCTCAGGGGAACTCCCTTTGCCCCTCTGGGGCTATGACTAATTTCCTCCCCGTGGCTCATCTCATCCTGTCTGCTGCCAGAGCTTACAGCTCCCTCTTCCCCTGTGCAGCAGCAAAACTCGTTACAAAAACGCGTGAAGCTGTCACATTTTGGGAAGTCTTTTCCCCTTTCCTGCAGCATGTGAAGGGTCTTGTTTTTGAGGCTCTGTGTATGGTGTGATGTGTAAGGAAAAGTGGGGAAAAATCCAGTTATTTCCATGCAAAGCTATTTTATATTCCTGTTGTGCAAATGTGGGGGGAAGCACAGGCAATAATAACTCAAATAGTTAATATAAATTAAAAGCTTGAATGGTGAATGAAGGCAGAAATAACCACTGCTGCCAGTGCCAGTTCTTGCAGTGAGAAAGTGAGCTGGCCAGGAAACCGGGGTGCACATTTCCCTGCCCTGTGGGTGGGACCCTATTCTTTCATGTGCAGCAGAACTTCTATGTCTGAAAACTTGCATGGAAAACTAACTCTTTCTGAGACTGAAAACATACCAGTTTTCATTATTATCTTGCCTAAATTTGTTTTCACCTGGCACTCAGATTCATTTTGTATCATTATTTCTATAAATTTTGGAACAGGAAGCAAAGGAAATTGAGTGGTAGGAATCTTAAGATTATGCAATGTCCTTTTGATATAACTTTGGCATTTGGCTTCCTACAGCTACAGGGGAAAATAAGGACATTTAAGGTCTATTTTTTCCCCCAATCCTTCGTCTGTTTTAAAAGCCCACTGAGAGTGTGGCAGTGAGTTTTTTGCTTCTGTGAAGAGTTACTAGAGCTCACCACATCCAAAGGGATGGACTGATGGATTCTGCAGGATTGCCATCATGTAGGGCCTGAGATAGGATACAGCAGGGCTACAAAATGTGGGAAAATGAAAATCATTCTGTGAAATCAGTGTCCAGGCTGTTCTCAGGTCATGTGGGAAGAAATACATGGGGGCAATATCAGTCCTCTTACAGCTGAGAGAGTGCAATCTGCTGTGGACTCTGTGAGATGCATCCTGTTTTTTCAGAGTTCAGTTTTAACAGGTGAAAGGCAGCACTGTGTGGCAGTGATGGTTCACTGCTATAAATAAAAGCATCAATGTTCTAACCTCAGAACTGACTGTAATTAAAATTTGATGCACAGGGTATTCTGCCAGTATGCATGTGAGGACACAGCTGAAATGCCAGTAATACAGAGGCTGTTTAATTTTAAGTTTTTTTAAAAAATGCAATTACTACTAATTGCAAACTAGAGCCAAACTGGCAGAAGAGGGATTATAGTCATGGGGCATAGCCATTGATTAATTCCTTATTTTCTCTTGAAACACTAGAAATATGTGCCATCTGGTGAAGGATCTGCTTGATTTTTAAAAAAGTTTTTATTCCTTTTCCTTCTTCTTTTCCTTTTTCTTTTTTCCCCTCTTCCTTTTCTTTCTTCTTGTCCCCTTTCTTTGTTTTGCACTTTGATTTTTCTCTTTCCTTCCTTTTGGAGGCAGAGCAAGCAGCTGAACACTAATCCACAGCCAAGAGATTTCTACATGCAGCTCTGTGCTCACACTTCACCCCTAACACAATGCTTTCAGTTCCTGGCTGCAGTGAGCTAAAAAAAAGCCTTCTTGAGGCAGAGGTGCACTTTAGACTGAGGGGATGGTGAGCCTGCCAAGCCACGCTGGGGAGTGAGATGGTGTGGCCGGGGAGTGGCTCTGGATGTGGCCCAAGGACACCCTGTTGTGTGTCAGCTTTTGTGGTGTCCAGGAGATGGAGATGGTAGGGACAGACACAGCTCTACCTGTGCCAGCAGCTGGCCAGGAAATGGGGGACAAGACCCCTCCAATGACATTGAATGTGGAAAGAGTCATCAGTTCTTCCTTTAGTCCTGTAACAGCTCAGGAAGGCTTCACTCTCCTATTCCAAAGCACCTGGGAGCTGGAAGCCCTGGGATAGGTGGTGGCTTTTGGAGGCATTGAAGCTTCTCTCGGGCTGGTGCACCCTGCACAAGGCATGCCACAGCTCCCAGGGTAGCTGCGGACTGGCAGCCAGGCCAGGTTTCATCTTTTCCCCCTCTAAGCAGCTCACTTTGTAGCCATGGCAACTCACTGCCAAGCGCGGGCAGGCCCCGGAGCTGGCACTCTGCAGCGACTTTGGTCCTGCACACTGTGTCTGGCCAGGCAAGGGAATTTCCAGGAGTCTCATCATCTTACTGGCAGCTGCTCTGGTCTCCCAGAAGACACCTATGAAGCTGAAATCAGAATAAGAGTTTGTGAGCATCCCTTTGTGTGTTGCTCTTTGTGAGGTGCAGCATTCCCTCCGTGGCTGAAACATTCCCTCAAGGGCCACAACATCCCCTCATGGTGTGCTTTCACATCCCCACCAGGGGTGTGGAGATGCAGACCTTGGGTGAGATTCGTCACTAAATCTGAATAGGGGAACAGGGCTCAGAAAGGGCTCAGTTCTCCTCAAAAAGGCTGTTTGGGTTTGCTGCTTTCACAGAGAGACCTGTGTCACAGTGCACCTTCTCTCTGCCTCAAAAATTCTCCATTGAGATGTGTATTCTGGAGTGGAGCAGGGATTTGATCCTGCTCCAGCAGCAAGCTCTAAGGGGTTACAGCCTGGGACTTTGCTCATCGACTTCTTGCTGTTGTTTGCTGTTGCAGACATTTGTTATACCCTGCATTAGTCAGATTGTCCTTTAAGACACTTTCCCATTACAGCTTTCTTTAGTGAGAATTTCTCAAGTACGATTTCTTAATGAGAATATCTAGGTTGCTCTTCTGTATTGATGTGGGCAGCCCAAACCCTTTCCTTTCATTGGCTTGAGGGGTTCTCCTTCTGAGGGAAGACAAGATGTAAGAGAAAAACAAGCCATCCCTTTCTCATCATCTCAGCAGCATGTTTTTTAGGGCTGTGAGGGAAACTCGGGACAGCTCTCTCACCCTGAGGTGGTTAAGAGGAAAACATGGGCACATCTTAACCCCAGCATGAGGCATGGCTCCACCCTTGCTGCTCAGCTCCTGCAGTTCATTTCCTGCTACCAGAAAGCGTTGCTATAATCAGGAGCTGCAGCTCCAGAAGTCTGATATTGCTCCCTGGGGAGTCATTCTGGCTTTGCTGGTAGAGGCTGCACGGTGCCTGCGGAGCAACATGTTCCAAAAGCCAGGAAGAAGGTGGTGCTGGAGCCTCGGGTCTGCATTGCTCATATCTGCAGTGCTGATGTTTCTGTGTGCCCAAGTACCCACCCCTGGGTGTCACGCCAAGTGTTGTTTCTAATACAATGATTTTCCTGGAAAAGGGCAAATCTCCGGATTCACACATCCGTTATGACAGGAGAGACAGGGAGGTGGGACTGGCTGAAAAAAAAGAATGACACTCAGAAAATAGAAAGCAACTGATGGTATTTTGTTATACCAAAGAGCTGTTGGCAGATTATCAGTGGCACCATAGATACACTTGTTTGAATCTTGTGGGGATTCACAAATGAATAATAAATCATTGACTGGAGACTTCAGCGCTGGCAAACATCACACAATCAGCCTGATTCCAACCTCACAGGTGTCTTCTGAGAGGCCGGAACAGCATAAGCAACTGAGAAGGCTCCTGAGCTTCCTGTTCCTGACCAGCCACCAGGCTGTAGTGAGCAGAACCAGAACCAAGGCTGCTGCACTGACCCAAAGCAGCTTCTGCTGTTGCCATGCAGAAGAGAGTAGGGTTTCCATGGTGCCACTGCTGCCCTCAATCTCCCACAGGAGCCGAGTCATCTCCTGATGTGATTGTGCTCCTTCATCCCTTTGCCTGTGGACACATCAAAGCATCAGCTTCAGACTGGGCAAGATGCCCAGCAGAGCCAGGATGAGAGTTTTTGTTGGATCTATGGCCTGGAGGAAGTGGGGGGAGAATTCAGTAGGTCTGGCTGGGAGGGAGCAGGGGGATGTCCCCATAGCCTCTCTGGGCACCTGCCACACACAGAGAGCCCAAAGGCCCTCTTTCCCCTGCTCTGGAGACAGTGCCCTGCCCTGAGGGTCTCAGGTCTCACTCTGGGTTTAAACCCCCAGGGCATTTTTCCCAGCCCTCATCCAGCTCAGCATTCCCCCTCTGTGTGCCAGAATCCAAGTGTGCTGCAGCTGGGGCTGGGGCTGCCTGGTGATGTCCCTGACACAGCTTCCAGTTTGACACACCCTCCATGATATTGAAGCCTGCAGAGCTGGATCTCCCAGCCCACAAGCCCCAGCCTTGGTCCCTGCTGCTGGGTTCAGCAGGTCCTGGGCATCCCAGCCTGGTCAAACCCAGCCAACAGGAGCCCCTGGGGTTCTCTGGACTAAGGGCACCCTTGACCAGACCTTCAAAGCTGTAAATCAACACGGAGACTGTAGGTGGATGTTGCTGGCTTAGGTGGAGAGGTGAGATGTTTTCTGGGCTGAGTCATCTTACTCTGAGTTTTCTTGCAACAAAGAGTTATGCCCCCTAGCACAGAGACAAAATTCTCCTCCCCCCTCTCCTGCAAGTATTCTTGGATTGCCTCTACTCTTGTAATTTGCTACCTTGGAGAAGAGTTCCATCCCCACCTTGCTGCCATGTGCTTTCAGGACATTGTAGAGAGCAACAAGGTCTCCCCTGAGCCTCCTTTCCTCCAGGATAAACAATTCCAGCTTTCTCGAAACTGCTCATATGACTCAGTCTCTATACCCTTCCCCAGCTCCACTGAGCTTCTCTGGGCACACTCCAGCTCCTCAATGCATTTCTTCCCAGAGGGCACCTAAAACTGAACACATTTGAGATTGTTGTATTTGAGAAGTGACCTCAGCTTTTCCCTTACCCACTCAGTGGGCAACCTTATCACAGAAGGAGATTGGGCTGGTGAAGCATGACTTGCCCTGTGATCACAGTTCTCCTCCATAGTTCTGCTGCTTGTCAATGCATTGAATCTAAATCTGTGTTTAGTTTGCATGAAAAAGTTTGTATCATGAAACTGATTCTTTCATGCTTGTTTGTTTGTGGTCAAACTTGAAGCACCAGTGTTAGCAAGTAACCTGGACTGCAGGCAACTCTTTTGGGTCATGGTCATATGCTGACAAGGTTTATATTTGCTTCTTTCTTGCAATCTACAGTTTCTAATCTTCAGTACATGCTACAGAGGTTTTTTGTTTGTTGGTTTGGTTTGTTTGTTTGTTTGTTTTTTCCAAATTACTTGGATTTTTTGAGGACAAGGAAGGGCCAACATATGTAAGGACTTTTGAGCTCACACCCAGTGTTTGCATATTCTCCTGGAAAGCAGAAAGGTTGAATGAGAACAAGCCAGCCAGCAATGAAGAAGGTCAGATTCCAACATGATAGCTGCCCTCCTGCACTACTGGTTCATCCACTTTTTTGCTCCTTACAAGTGCAACCCAGCAGAGCAACACATGGAGCAAGGGTGACACACTGTGATGATCCAGGAGAAGTACAGGGGCATGGTTGGGGTTGTCCCCCCTCTTCGTTCAGGATGGTTTCAAATGCACAGTAGACAGACTTCATTCACTGTGGCTGAGGGCCAGCTGAATGTCCACCTCCCAGGGTGTGTGAACACACAGGATCAGCAGTTCCACAGGAACAAACTGAGTCCCGAAAGCAAGTGAGAAGAAAACACGCTGCCCAAAGCACAATCTCTGCTCACCTTAGCAAGGCTGCCCACCCACTTAAGAAAGAGATAAATAGTTTTAAACCTAAAGGTAAAAATTTCCCAAATAAAGTAATGTAAAACAGATTGTTCCTTGATCCTGGATCAAGCCAATAAAATTTGGGTTCTCAGATTTGTGCCTTGTAGTTCATTCTTACTGCTTTTCAGTGAAAAGCAGCAGAAGGGCCTGCCTAGTTAGATGTTAAAGGATGTAAATGTGAAGGTGTCATTAAATGAATCCAGAAAGCTTTCAGCCTATTAGATATCAAAAAACCTTTCTGACCATCAAAAGGAAGTTAGGAAAGGAATCAAGCAGAGTACCTCTGGTACCTAATAAATTGTGAACTCTGAAGCAATTTTTCATTTCAAATAATATCAGTTGTAACAACAACTGGGAAAAGTTCTTCCAAGTATGCAGCTACCTGCTGCCACTGGGTCTGTTGTACTTCTAGCACAAATAGGAAAAAACCCATTTCACAGAGTTCAAAGCTCTTTAGGAAATTAGGCTAAAAATGCAAGAGAGGTTTTTATTTAGGAAAATAACAGCCCAGGAAACAAACATATTTAGTAATGATGAGTATCCTGGGCAAGACTCAGCTTTTTCCCAGCATTTGGGTATTGACTGTCTTTAAAAGGAGGCTTATGGCCTTTTCACCATATGTGAATTCCCTGTGTCTTTAAATACAGCAGGCCATGGACTGTGGCTGCTGTGACCAGAGGTGTTGGGGTTAGACCTGGAAATTAAGCAGCCTGAATTCCTGTGAGACCCTGAGAGCACAGACAGTATGTTCCCACCCCAGAAGGGCCATGCTTCTTTTCAGATTCCTGATGAAAAAAGCCCCCAAGCTGTCACTGTTGGATGATGATAAAGTGGAGCTGCTCCTCTCTCAGAACAACACAAATCTGATCTCTATCCTGGAGCTCCAGCTGAATGATTTCCAGCATTTACTGAAATACAGAGGTCTTACAGACAGAGAAAGGCCATCAATATAAGACAGCTCCTTCCTCTGCATAAACTGTTTTCAGAGATTTTGCTCAAATCACGATAAGAATCCTGATACCAGTTTCCATAATACTGTCTTTTAAAAATAAAGGAAAATCTTTCCCACAGAATTTGACATTCATAAAGCCTATATAAATTGTTGCTGTGTCTTCACTCCTTGTCTCCTTTGCATTATTAACCATTCCAGATTTTATTGTGAAGCTTCATTGATCATTTGCATCTTGCGGAGACAATACAACTAGAAAGCAAATGAACTTCACCACTGGCTCCGCAAAGTCATTTGCATTTTGGAGATATTGGGATGGTGGTGCAGAATAAATTTTATCCTGAAATCCTTTCCTTGGGGCTTCCCACTATTAATGGAATCTTTTTCTCTTTCAGCACCAAGAATTTCCCTGCAGATGTTATGCTATATTCCCTTTCTAACTTCTCATGCACTCGTAATGTATTCTGTCATGTATCTGGAGTGACTATCTGGAGTGATTGATGCCAAACTGTAAAAATTTTTCTTTATCTTTTCCTGGACCTTTGCAAATGCTCCAGACTGCTGTTAGAAACACAACTCAAACTATTCATGTTTTCCTGATATAAAGTATTACCCTGGAAGATTGAAGCTATTATCTCCCTGCTGTCATTCTCTGGAAAATCAATCAATTTGTTAAGTAGGAGGAAGAATAACCTGCTCTTCTCAGCGGTCTTTTTTAATCAGTGGGTATGCTCATGGCTTGTTAGCAGAGCCTTGGCTACCTCTCTGTGTGCTGTCAGCCTGACATAGCATCTTCTTTCCCAGCCCTTTCCCTAAATCTTCATGGGAGAGCTGTTACTGAGAGAGTCTGGCTTGTTCTCATGGTTATGTGATTAATTTCTCTGCTGCTTGCAAGTCAAGGGGATGTGGCTGCTTCACAGGGATGACTACAGACTTGGGTACAACCAGGATTATGTGAAAACAGCTTTTTCAGTTAAAAGCAGGGCTTTTTTTGCTTCCCTCCCATTACACTGGCAGTCAGACCTCTGAAAACAAATCAGAGGAACTTCAGCAGCTGGCACAGAGGGTTGGTAACGTAGGGATAGCCCTTCTTGTGGTCAGACTGCCAGGACCAGGCTCCTCCTGGTGACAGCAGACATTGCTACTGGGTTTCAGTGGGTGTTGAAGGGAGCTGGACAGGCCCAGCGTGCAGTAATGTGGGTATTGGTCCTACTATCTTGTGTGTAGGCACATGAGGATGTGTATATGTGGTGCCTGGGGACATGGTTTAGTGGTGGGCCTGTTAACTCTTGGACTTGGTGGTTTTAGAAGGCTGTTCCTACCTGAACTATGCATGATTCCCTGTGTCTGTGATTCTGTGGATATAGCCACAGCATGAGCATTCCTGCTGGCTATGGTTGCATCCAGCCCTGATAAAGGTATCACAAAACTCAGTTTCTTCATGCTGAGGTGACTTACAAACCCCCATTTTCACTATGGCTAAGCTTGGTTTAAAAGCGACCCAGCTGAACCTAGAGAAAAGGTTTGCTTCTAAACTCATGGAGGTATTTTAACATCATGCTCCAGACCACTGAGATATACCTTCCAGCCCTGCCTGTCATGTCTGCTGGTCTTCTGGTAATTCTCCTTTGAGTCCACTTTTATTTGAGATTTATTCCCCTCTCTGCAGAAAATGCTTCTTCCCAGTAATCCTATTTCATAATCCCTACCATGACTGTTCAATTTATATTACCTCAAACCTCCCATGATCTTCTGCAAAGCAGCATTCAGATCTCTGCAGGCTTGTCCAGCCCCATTTTCTCTTATGTCAGCTGCAAACATCTCAAAAACATGCCTGTCCTTTCCTACTCTTCCCAGACACAGTTCAGATAGAGCTGCACAGGCTGACAGAGGACAGTCAAATTGCACTGGTGCCATGGAAAGAATGCCCAGTGCTTCTTGCTGCATTGTAAACCTTGAGAAAAAATGGCTCTGTTTCTGTGAAACCTGTAACTCGCACCCCATTGCCTTTAGGAAGATCAGGAGGACCTGACAGTAATTTCTGCTGGATTTCTGCTGATGTTTTCCCAATGTTGCCTCTGAGGCATGGTAGCAAAAGATAGTTTTTAGTGTTTTATAGAAAAATCTGTACAAATTAGGTTAGGGAAGTCCCTCTTCCACATGATATGATGTGATATACTCTCTGTAGAGTTGGAGAAAATGGGGCTGCGGCATTTTACAGACCCTGACCAGAAGAGACTGAATTGTTTTACAAGCATTAATTTTCCTGATTTGTGCCTCAGCATCATGGACAAGCCACTGGACCTGTCTCTCTTTCCTAGGCTCTCCCAGGAGTGGGAAGAGCAGTGTTTGAGGGGCTGAACACCAGCACTTTGGCCCTGTATTCCCAGCTCAGGGAAGGGGCTACAGACCCAGCTCCCAGTGCTCTCCCAGGAGCATCACTGTGCTCCCAAACAGCAGTGGAAGGATTTCTGCCTCATTTGAATAACAGATTAATTAGTGCTCCTCTGTTTAATATTGCTCCATTTCCAAATCCATCGAAGTCTGTGAAAGCTTTGTCATGTGTTTTATGGGGATTAGGAGGTGGCATAATTTATGTAAGATATAGAAAAATGATACAGGAAAAGGAAGAATTTATTCAAGAATAGAAGCCATTAGCACAAACAGTAAAAATTACTTTCTTTTTTTTGGTAGATTTTAAGAATTAATGCATGTATTTTTTGGCTGGCCTCATTCTCTCTCTAGAACCATGCAGTGCCATGACAGGACCCAGCTCCAGGACAGGATGCACTGGGCTTGTTGTGCAATGCCTTGGGTGACCTGGAAGGCCTCTTGCAGGTCAGGTAAAAGTCCCTCTTTTAGAGGGGAAAGAATTCCCCTCTTGCAGGACATATAAAAGCTGTGAGAAAACATCTGGTGGTGGGGGTGGTCAGTTCCATGAGTTTGTTCTGCAGCAACTTCAGCAGAAGAGAGAAGGGGAAACTCTGTTTGAAGGGACTCTGTAGGTGGTGCAGAGAGCACATCTACATTTTTTTTTCTTTTTTTGTTTCTTTTTTTTTTCCTGAGAAATAAGTGGAGATAAATAATTCATCAGGAGAAACAACATAGAGGGTTGAATTTGATACCATTCCTCACAGAGCAGGCTATTAAAACGCTGAGTACTTTCTGCCAGGACCAGATGAAAACTTACTATCTAAATGCACAAAAACATATTAGGAATCCAAGCAGGGCTTCTTTGCATTAAAATAACTGTGGGTGAAGTCAATAAAATGTTATGCTGTAGGAAAAAAACCTCCTGAGGTCACTGCATAAATGAGAATTATTTGGATCAGGCTGAGCACATGCTGGATCTGAGTTTTACCCTCGATAATCACCGTGAGTGCAGAGTCTCTGAGCAGACCAGGAGCCTCACTGACTCCACTGGCAGGGCAGGCTCTGCAAGGCAGGGAACAAACAGCAGAATCACAGAATCATTCAGGTAGGAAAATTCCTCTAAGATTAGGTTGGAAAAATCCTCCAAAATAATTGAGTCCAACCACTAACCCAGCACTGCCAAGTCTACCACTAAGCCATATCTCCAAGCCACATCTACACATCTTTAAATCCCTCCAGGGATGGTAACTCCACCCTAGGAAGACTATTCCAACACTTTAAAACCCTCTGAAGTGAAGAAATTTTTCCTAACATCCAAGCTAAACTCCCCTGGAACAACTTTAGGCCATTTCCTCTTGTCCTATTACTTGTAACTTCTCAGAAGCAGGTGTTCAGGAGGAAGGTCTGAATACCATAGGCTCATTGGGCGGCAATGAGAACCCAATATTGATAAGCTGTGACCATTTTTTGTTGAAGTTTAGCCACCAACACCACTAGAATTTCCATTAATGTGAACATTCGGGATATGTATACTGGCCCTCCCCTGTGAAAGTGATGCTTATGGCAAACTCTTGGGTCTGTCACAGCTTCACAAGGACATGCTGGAGCCACACATGAAGACAAGAGAAGATGCTGGATAATGATTTACCTCTGGGGATCTCTTGAACCAAAGTAAAAGCCCACTTTGTACCAATGAGTGGGAGCACGGGCTGTCATGTTGGCTGGTTTTAAGCCAAAACTTAAAAATCTGATCTTAATTTATCTCATCTTGCCCATCAAGTATGTTTCAATCAAACAGAAGTTCATTAAAGTATTCTGGCACCAATTCTTATTTTTAAAATTGCTCTAGAGAAGCCAAATAACAGGAACATCTAGGGTCAGCTGGCAATTACCTGCATTCCCAGGTATCATCCTACTTCATCACCTTTGCAACTTCTTTTCAGGCCAAGGCCACATGCTGTTTTAACTACCCAGGCAATTTGTCATGAGAACAGATGTCTTACTGCAAAGAGATAAGCATATCTGAATGCTTCCTAGAGGTTTGTCTCATAGTTCAGCTCATTTGCAGGTGGCCATATATACCTGTTTGTATGGTTACAACTGCAGCTCTTCTTACCATGGCTGTCCATGAACTGGTTACAGCATGAAGAAACAGAAACAGCAAGGAAACATCTTGGGAATGCCCTGGTTTCATAGTTCCCTTGTTTCCTGGCTTTGTGTTTGCTTTCCAAAACTGGTACCCTGCAATAAGTATCATCTGTGGGGGTTTGTGTGGTGGGACCCTGGGCTGGCGCCAGCTGCAGAGCTGGGAGGATCAATTCATTCAGCAGAACAAGGGATGTGGGAGTGCATCAGTCATTCCATACCCTTGACATGGGTCAGGGATGATCTCAGCCACCAGCAACTTTCATTACCTTGAAAACCCTGACTACCAGTCCAAGGTATGATTCCTTGTTTGCAGAGATAATGTCAATGGCTGGAATAATCCATCGACCTGATCCAAATGGAAAAGTAAACACTTCATTTCCATCCAGAGCCCTGTTTGCTAGGCTGTAGTACTTGTGACACACTGGAGGATGAGCTCACACTCATTAAATATTTCAGCGCCCACTTCTATTGTCCTTTGCAATGGAGGCTCTCACCTCTGTTTTTACTATAAAACCCTTGTAGGAGACAGATCATCTGCAGTTCTGACTCAGACCATTAAGGGCATGTTGAGAAATAACTTTCGTTTCCCAGAAGACTAATTTACGTCAGCAAGCAAGAAGATAATCAGAGTCATAAATCTTTGTCCGTGTCCATATCTCCTGATTGCTTTAAAAATATCAGGACAATACTTTCTATACCTTAACCAAATGCAGAAATTTGGCTTAGTTTTCCTAATATCTGCAGAGCATGGTAGTTAGGCTGGTTTATATCAGCCTCATTTCCAGCAGGCTGGAATTATGCATGGCCTGTAAATTATGTGTGACTTTTTAGCATTCATGAATCCCATAATTTTATTTCATTGACCAGTTCTTTACCATAACTGGCAACAACCCATGAGGAAATGGATGTTCTATGTCAGGCAAATGGGAATTTTATTGATGTAGTATTGGGAAAGCAATAGGCATGACTAGCAAGCTAAACTGTTCCTATCCTCAATGTTTGTTTGAGAACAGTGTCAGTGTCCTCCTGCCTGCATTTTACCTGGGGTCTTCATGGGAGTTAGAAAACCTGCCCTATTTAATATTTATAGTGAAACTATCTTATCCATGTAGACCTCTATTAATATTAATAGAGGAAACCACGTACGTTCCCTCTGTTAATATTAATATTAATGGCAGTGAACACCAGTGTCAGTGCAGGGGATTCTGAAGTTTTTCCTTAGGACTAGCAGCCATTTTTTCCTTTTCCCTCTCTCTCCATCTTCATTCCACCTACTTCCTGAATGGCCACACACACGGCCAACTGCAAGACCAGGCTCTTCTGCTGATCACCATGCTGGAGGAACAGCAATTCCTTCCACTTCAGGAGCAACAAACCCACTGTGAATTATCTGGTTAATAAGGGCTGTGGACTCAACTGCAGCCTTTGCCCAGTTGTAAATTGCAGAGTGACAGAATCATTCAGGTTGGAAAGAGCTCTAAGAGCATCAAGCCCAGACCCAGCACTACCAAGGCCACTACTAAACCACATTCTCAAATGCCACTTCCACACATCTTTTAAATTCTCTCCTGGGATGATGACTGCAACGCTTCCCTGTGCCAACACGTAACAACCCTTTTGGTGTAGAATTTTTTTTCTAATAACTGATCTAAACCTTCTCTGATGCCACTTGTGGCCACTTCCTCATTCTGTTGCTCATCTGTGAGAAGAGACCAACAGAGAAACAGATCCCTTTATTCTAAGGGTAAACACAGCCTCTAATTGATAAAACCGATTTCTTATAAGAATGGTTCCTAGTTGGACGGGTGGTATCAACACTTTTATTGCTTTTAAGAGTGAGAACAGACAGCCTTCCTGGTGGGCCATGTAGCAGAGACTTTTAGCTGGTCTCCCAAAGCTCCCAAAGAGCAATCATGATAAGATAGCATTGATGGTGACCTTTCATTACTACAATTGTACATCTCTGGAGGTAAAGATTCATAGTGTGAGGGCAGTTAAAGAAAACTTAATTCTGTATATGCAGCTCCTAAATAATTTTAATGTCTCATTTGCGTTCCTTGCATTCTGCTTTGGGAAGACACTTGATCATGTGGATAAAAGTGATTAGGGCAAGAGAGTCAATCCTATGTCATTTATTGGGTGTTCATAATGAAATACATTTTCTCATTTTATTTCCTGCTCATCAATTAACCTTATGCTTGTTGGGTGTAACTGAATTAATGTTCAACAGCAAAATGAAGATATTTTGGCTTACTCTAATAAAAACTTATATCATGGTTATATTAAAATGCAGAGAAAAATGGGAACTGCTCTAAACCATCTTAACTCGAAGTCTGCCTGTAACAAAAAATTCTCCTTGTTCCAGTGTAACTTACCTTAACTCTTAATTTTTCTCCAGAGTGCACAGTAACACAAATAGAAAAATAGAATTACCTCAGGTTGGTGGGTTTTTTCTTTTTCCTGTTTGTTTTTTTTTTTTTAAAGGAGGGAGGGAGGGAGGGAAAGAGCTTCTCAGACCTTGGATGGGCTCACAACTCATACAAAGTACAAGTCTCTGTAGTTTGTGTTAAAGTTAAGAAAGGATTATTAGGAAGAGAAAAGTCATAGCACACAAATAATCCTAAGAGTGAAGTACAGAGTGCTGGCAGGGAAAACTGGTGCAATGCATCAAGCAGATAAAGCATTTCTTCCTGGAACCTAAGAGCTGATTATAATAAAGTAAAATGGAAAAGGAAAATACAGTCTTCGCCTGTTCCAGAAGTTTTTCAACTCTTTAGAAAATAAAGCCTATAAAGCAGAATCCTTCCCACACAAAAAAACCCCAAACAAACAAAAAAAAATAAAGCCCAACTCCAGAGCTGCCTTTCCACTACATCATACAAAGTCTCTACCCAGAGAATNAAAAACCTAACAAAACAGAGAAGGGAGAAAAAAGGAAGCAAAACACCCTAAGCCAGAATGTGTAAAGTCCTAGGTCAAGGGAATTTGTTGTCAAAACATCCATCTGAAAGTATCATCAGGCTTCTTTGGAGAGCAGCATTCACAGACAGCTTTTCCAGGAGTAAAATCAAACATAACTTCCCAATATTTAACTTTAAAAATGGTTAATTTAATAATAATGAATGGTTCATGAGAAAAATCATTCTTTATTACACATCATGTAAGAGAACATATCTTGATTTTTGAGTTTTTGGGAATGCAGGATGCAGGGAATGCAGTGACCATCTGATTGAATTACTGATTTTTTTTTT
>VWZN01004543.1:19681-34037 GCA_013396955.1 Regulus satrapa | reverse complement strand
TCTTTTTTTAAATTTTTTTTTTTTTTTTTTTTTTTTTTTTTTTTTTTTGGACATGGGGAACTAAAACACTTTGGTTTTTTTTTTATAAATAACACTTTTACAATAGGACTACCTGATATTACACAACCACAGTATCAGAGGGCAGTCACCACAAATTTTCCAATATGTTTGATCTTCATAGTAACTTTGTGACTATGCAGAACCCTTCATAAATATTTAATTAATATTATTCTGCAGGCACAAGTGCTGGGAAAGAGTCAGAAAGTGACTCATTGTTTATTAATAAGAGATGAGGGACAAAAGAGCTCTGGCGTCACAGTGGGATAAGGCTCTTGGTGCTGATAGCATCATCCAAGGATTTAAAAAAAATCCAGTGGAATGAAAAAAAGTATCTCTTACACCATCAACAAGGGTATGTGTGAAGGAAACAAGCACAACTGGTCTACTCTATAATAACAAAAAAAAAATGTTAGCAATAAAATAATGGTAAAAACAATAGGAGTAATTTCTTTCATCTCTCTAGAGCTTTAGCCATGATATCATGGATGGAAATAAGAAATAAACTGTGTGATCACACATGAAAATAACTTATTTATCATTGAAGTTTATGGCAATTAGAGTAATTCCTGTGCCCTTCTGGTACAATTTAAATTACTTGTGTTTATGGTCACATTTTTCTGGAATTTATCTTCACTGATTTGGTGGCCTGATTCACTGATTTGGCTCTGAGGCAAAACCAAGCATAGCAACACCTTTTGAATTTTGCAGGTGAAATAAGAGCAGATGCACTGACAACTATGAAGATCCTGCAGGAAAAAAAATGGTGAAAAGATGAAATGAACTGTGCATGAGGTTTCCCATCCCAACCCACCCCATCCTCTGGGTGAGTAGGTTACAACCCACATTCACTCAAGCCACATACAGAGATGGCTGAGCTGTCCATGATACTGTGCGGAAAATTTGTTTACTATTCATTTTCTAAAGTCAATAAGAACCCTTTAAAAAACAACCAAAACCAACTGACCAGAAGAAACCCCTAAAAAAACCCCAAAAGACCACAACAAAAAGACCAAACATGTCTACAAATGGCAGATGGTGAGTGATGGATGAAGGAGTTCAGCCAGCAGACCAGGGACAGCAAGCTCTGCCTCCTCAATGCTGCCTCTCATGAAACCTTTAAATGTTCTTGAAGATGACTTCAAGACGATTTTAGTTCTTCTTTCCCAGAGTTGGTGAAAGTTTTCACTCCATAAACCAATAGAAATTTTATTGAAAAATGGCTATGCAAAGGATATCTGAAGAATGACTAATCATCATTGCATCAGTCTCCTTGACTTATCCTCACTACCTGACACTTACTCTCTCTGCACATGAAAGTTTTTCTCTACTTTGTATACCCTGGTGTAAAATTCTGCCTTCAAGCAGAAGTTTAAGCAACAGCCCAGGAGATAAATGGTCAAGTGTACCTTGCTAGAGTGACTAGATGTTTCTATATTTGGCTGGGCTACATTTTGAGTTGAAGCACCACCACAGAAGTGATGTCTGATGCGTGACAGTTATTGTTATGAATTGCTTTTGCAGATCTTTCAAGCCTGCAGGATGCTATCAATCCTCAGGGAAAGACTGAAGGGTAAATTCTACATCAGTTTCATTTAATTTTAAATTAACAATGTCTTGATTGCGTGGAGCTGCACACTAAATGAACATTCACAACTTCATGAAAAATGCTCTTTTGTTTCCATCTTTTGTTGGTCTTGCTATCATATTTCCCACACCAAGAGGTCACTGCTGGAGAGTTTAACCCATCTCCTGGGGACCTGCCAAGTGCTGCTCAGCATGAGGGGAAGGCTGAACATGGGGATGTTGCTGCCTTCACATGGAAGGAGCAGGTATTTTCTTTTACAGCCCTACTAAGCCACCAAGAAGGTTATCAGTCAACCAAGAAAAATATGAATGCCTTCAGAAACAGATTCTTCCCTATTATCCCCTCCAAAATAGATCAAAAACGGTGGTACTACAGCTAAGGAATGTAACTAGTGTTTCATGAACCTGGTATTATCGCAAATAGTGTGTCTTCATGCTCCTCTAACGTCTCAGGAGTTCCATAAAGGGAAGTTCAAATCTTTCAGGATGGATGATTCCTTCATGTTCAAATCAATCCTTCATTTGTTTTATATCTGCTAAAATTATGATTCAGTTTCATGCTGTAATATCACCAAGACTCACTGGGTACTGCTGCTGCAGGACTTTAATTTGGGCTGCTGTGTAACCTTGGAATGGCCACAGAAATAAAACGAAAGTTGTCATTTTTTTCAGTGCATTGAAAATACAGACATTTGTAACATTTCTGATGGCAGAGACAACAACAACAACAGCAGCAGCAGCAATAGCAGCAACAACCACAAAAAGAAGCTAAATTGCCTGAGTTGTTTTACCAGCCAAGAGAGTTGCAACTTTGAAGGCAAATCAGTAAAACCTGAAAGCCCGTGTCAGCACAATGGATGAGGGTTGGCAGCAGGGCCAGGCAGGCAGACACTTTGTAGCCTATTTGTAAAATTCCTCTTAGGCTCAGAGAAGCTCAAACCCCAAGGAGAAGGTGGTTCTTGAGTGGTGGCTTTGGTCCTGCTTGGCCTGAAGCTGGTAAGGGAAAGCATTTCCAATAGGATCCTGAACATTCCTGCCCTTCCTGCTGCCTGTGGCCTTGCAGCTGTCCAAGAGATGGAAATTGCCTTTACTGCCCCTGGATAAAGAGCACTGCCTTTTTCTCTATCTTACAGCCATTCAGGCTTCCCAACTTCTGCAAGAAGAAGCAGTAAAATAAGATATAAAGTCCCTGAGCAATGCCAAATAAGCTAAAAAAGGCATCATAAATGTCTGCCAGCAAATGAGAAAGAAGGCTGTTGTGCTCAATGCCAGTTCTATGGTGCCAAGGCAAAGCTGGTTTAAGTCACTCCTATAACTTACATGGGCATGGCACAGACTTCTGATGCTCACTATTTTTTCATTCCACCACAGGTTACAATCCTGAAAGTGTGGATCTACATTTTTTCCTGTATTTTCTTGGAAAGAAGCATACTCTGTGTTAGAGTTAGCAAAAACAGGGTGCAGGAGAAAATCTGGGCTTATTTCACCTGTAAAATTTGCTAACTTTTCTGAGCCAAGTTTTGTGTCTTAAGACTAGCACTGCCTAATATATAAATACATAAATAGTATTCCCATAAATACTCAAACCCCCTCACATTTTTTCCTATTTGGAATGTGTGGTTTTTTTTGTAGGAGAGATGTGTACTTAGTGTCAAAGAGATGAAGATTTGAGCTTTGTGAGCTCAGAATGAACTTCCCACTACCTGCTGTGGGGGCAGAAGAGGGTCCTGGCCCAGCTGGGTCATCCAGATGCTACTTTCTTCCACAAGAAAATAGCAGAAAAGGGACACCTGAAGAAAATAGATGGATTTTATTATATAAATAAATACAATAAAGGTAACAAATCTAGAAATACAGAATAATTCACTTATCTTGACAGCTTTGAAGACTAAGATTTCCAACAGGAAATCATCACTGGTCATGAGGCAGTGTCCTGGGGTGACTTTATGGTGCTGAATTGTATGCCCATTCATCTGTTTACCCCAGAAATAAGCTTTGCACCTTTAAAACTAGATCTGAGAGGGGGAAGAAGGAGAACTGGTGGAATGTCTGAGGCAGCCATATTCAAGAACATAGAGGTAAGAGCTTCAGCTTTCCTTCTCATGGACCATGGACCTCTGCAGCATGGACAGGGAGTGGGAAAAAACTCTCCTTTGCTTTTTAGTTAGTTTCTGTTAGCTAGCTGAGGCAGAGACATTCCCTGGACTGTGGCTTTTCTTTTTCTTGGAGCTGATCAGCCCTGCTCTGGACTGAAAACCCAGAAGAACACTGAGAGCTCACACCTGTAGCCCACCAGGGCCCAGGACATGGCATTTTCCAGCACAGGAGGGACTGATCAGAGACTGAGTGAGCCAAGTCACACCTCATGAAAAGGATTTTCTGAATTTGCTATCTCTTCAGAACAGTGAGAGGTTCCATTGTTTAATTTTTTTATTTATTTTTAAATTCTTGTGAATACTTTGCTTGTTAAATAAACAGCCTTTTTTCCACTTATCTCCAAGGAAGTATTTTCCTGAACCAGTAGGGGCTGCTTGAATCTGCTTTCTAGAGGGACCCCCTTTGGAAGTTTTCTCACAAATTTGTCCTAAAGCAGGACAGGCAATGTGATTACCAGGAAATTTCATGCAGGTAGCCCATGCTCCAAAACAATCTAAGTTTCATTTTATACCTATATGTATATATATAAGCACTTAGCACACTGGACAGCATCAGCTGATGCTCTTTCAGTGAAGGCAAATACAACAGTAATAAGTGATAAAGAAAGAGATTTCTCTCCTGGCAGACAGAACTTGCAAGATGGACAGCCTGTGGGATGGGCTTTGGAAAATCAGTTTAATTTTCCCTGCCCCTTTATCACTGAGTAATGGATTAAGAAATAAAGTTATTTTTTAAAATGCCTCACAATATTGATTAGTAGTCATGCTGTAAAATGCACCATGGTAAAGATGATGTGCTGTTTTCTAGTTTGTTTTTATTTGTTTGTTTTGGTTGTTTGTTTTTATTTTTAGGGCGCTTTGTGGTTTGATTTTTTTTTTTAAATGTGGTTTGTTTGTCTATTTGATTGTTTGGTTTTTGCTTAGGTTTTTTTTACACAGGACAATCATAATAATTTTGATTCCAAATAATGCTGCCCATTTTAAAGGGTATTTGAAAGCTTCTTTCTCTCATTGTCTACAAAACCATAATTTTGAAATTCCTCTCCCCTTACAACAGGCTCTCAGAGTGCTTTGCACATGAAGGATACTATTGACATATTCAGTGGGATATTTTTAGCATAGTGGGAAAAATAAAATCTTGGGAAAGGTCAGCTCTTTCAGTGCGCTAATTAAATTTCTGCAGAAGGAGATTATATCACGCTGGTGACATGCAGGCTTGCGGGAACGTCAGGCAGCAGCCTGCAGCAAGCAGCCTGGGTGAGAGGGGCTGGCAGGGGTGGACCTGCACGCCTCACATATCGCCCCTGAGTCATGCAGCACCAGACCTCCTTCGCTGATGTTTTCATTGTGGCAGGGCAAGCAGAAGGATCTCACAAAAAAAGGTTTCCTGTTAGTTAATGGCAGGTCTGTGCATCCTCTCAGGTAGCAGGATGTGCTGAGGAAGGGATGGGTACAATGTGGGGCCATCAGTGAAACTCTCCTAACTGCCTGGGACGGAAACCACAGACTGGAGAAAAGAAAGAAGTTTTCTGCAGCGAGTGTGGTGGTGCAGAGGTTTTCAGAGGAGCTATGCATGCTGGAAATGCATCTCTGGAAAAGCTGAAGCCCACCTGGACAGGGTTTTGACCAGCCTGGTCTAAGGAAAGTTGTCCCTGACAGTGGCAGGCAGAGTGGAACTGGATGGTCTTTAAGGTCCCTTCCAACCCAAACCATTGGGATTCTGTGATTTTATGTTTCTATGGCTTTATGTGTCTATGACTTGATGCTTCAATGCATCTTCAATTCTATGATTCTATGACTTTGGAGGAGGAATTCAAACCTAAGATCACTTTTAAACTAAAATGGGGCCAGCACGACTGCAGGCAGAGGTGGGACTTTACACATCTTGGTAACAGCAAAGTGCTCTGTAGAGCCTGGAATTTCAAAGCTATGAACAGTGGTGATTATTCTTGTCAGTGNTTGAAAACTGACTTCCAATGGATATGAAGAATGAAAACTGCTTTGTGTTTCCTGTGGTAACTCACTGTCTGAACAAGGCAAGGCACAGAATATCTGCATCAGGATATGATTTGTGTTCTGCAGGAGAATGAGAGGAGCAGCTGGGTAGCAAAGCCACTGGCTTCACAGTCACCCGCAGTCTGACAGGTCCTCCCAGGCTTTGGATCCCTGTCTGCACCTGCAAGGACATAAAGAATGCCATCAATCTGTCTCAAAGCACTGTCAGAGGGGGACGTTCCCACAAGATGAGCTGCCACAACAGACACAGATGGCAAGCAGGAAGGCATTAGTGTCAGGCCGGCACAGAGGTGAGAGGCCTGGAATTAGCACGCCGGACAAGATTCCACTGAGCAGCCTGTGGGAAAAGCGGGGAGGGAACAAGAGGAAGATGCCAGGCCTGGTGAAGCAGAAATAGGCTACTCATCTAGACAAAAATTCCCACCATGGCAAGCTGTGGGAAAGAAAGCAAGTGTTTAAGCATATTCCATCCCAAGCTATGGGAGCAGCTTGTATGGCTTGTGGGTACCTTGCACTTGGACTGTATAGAAGTGTTACCTCCAAAGGAACACTGAGGGACCCCTCCCCACTGAGCAGAGGAAGAGAGGCCAGCAGGGCACCACAGGAACCTGTGTGGTGGTGACGATCTACTTCATCTCTCTCTCTGTCTCTCACTTTCTCTCCCTCTCTATCACTTTCTCTACCTCACATTTACTGTTAAATAAAATCCTTAATATTGGTTTCAGCATATGGTTTCATTTGCACCTTAATTCTGGCAGAGGCATCTTTTAATAATCAGATCCTAACACTGTTTCAGAAGTGGGATCTTAACACTGCAGAGAATCACAGCAGCATAACAGCACCCCTGTCACGTACTGTCTCTTCCCCAACCTCCACCCAGAGACTTTGCCACCCCTGCACACCCACCAGAGACTGATGCCTCATTCATCCTCTGGTCCTGCTGTGGCCGCGGGTGCCAGCACAGCTCCCTCCATCATTCCTGGCCAGGCATGAGCAGAGACTTATTTTTCTGAACATGTTTACTGATCTCCTGCAGAGCCCTGTGGTAGTTTAGCAAAACCTTCGTGGCTGGAGACAATTTTGGTTGGTTACTAGTTGATGGTACAAAGGCTGTTCACCCTCCCAGTCGAGTCACTGTCACTTCCCAGCAAGTGTGAACCCGTCTTCACGCTTCCACAAGCAGACAGGGCAAGTTGCCTGCGTTGTGTCTGTTCAGTGGGGGATCCATCCTCCAGGGTGGAACTGTCACCGTCTTTCAAGACTCAGATTTTAATAAAAAATTCTGCACAAAGCATCTTAACTCTGAGCTGAATGACTGCTTTGAATAGAGCAATTAAGAAGATGAAAGGGGGGAGGATAGCCCTGTGTATCATGTTGTCATATGCTCCAGCAGAGTTCCTGGGGTGGGTGTGAGGAATCCATGAGCAAATAAGTCAGTACAAGCAGATCAACAGAGTTAAACCCGGGAGCTGCAATCCTAGACCCAGCAAAGGGAGGTTGTGGTTAAGGATCCCAGAAGAATTTGCTGGGACTTCATTTGGGAAGATTAGATTTAGGATCATTAATTGCCTATGAGATCCTTGAACACATTGTATTTAAATTCAGATTAATTGCTCCAATCTGCAGTTAATTTCAGAGCTGCTGTCAGTGTGTTCTTATCAACACAGACACAAAAGGAGCTTCTGAATAAAATGTCTATGGCTGAGCTTTTGCCCCACAAATGAATGAGCAATGCTCCCAGCATCACGTCATTGGCCTCTGCCCCCTTTTCCACAGTCTTTTCAGGTTGGATGTGCAGAGGAATAGCAGCCCAGCATTTCTGAGAATACTTCATGGCAGAGATAATTACATGGTGAAATGCAAACTAACAAGCTGCATCTACTTAGTATTAAGGATTAATGATCTCAGCTTTAGTCTTTGCTTCCCTGCAGGGTGGCACATCTCATGAAAATCATGCTCCAATAAATACAAAAAGTGTGGTGTGCAGCCTATGCAGAGTGTATGTATAGAAATAAGATTCTTACTCTTCTCACTCATCATCTGAGGCTGGACCTAATGTTCTGCATCTTCGCTTGCCTGAGGCAAAACAAAGATGCAGATTAAAGAATCATGGCATCACGGCATGGTTTGCATTCAAAGAAACATTAAAGACCATCCAGTCCCACCCCTGTTGTGGGAAAGGGACACCTTCCACCAGACCAGGTAGCTCCAATCCTCACCCAGCCTGTCTTTGAACACTTCAGGGATGGGGCAGCCACAGTATCTCTGGGAAACATGTTCCAGTGATTCATCACTCCCACAGTTAAGGTTTTCTTTCCAGTATCTGACCTGGATAAGCCTTTCTTCTGTCAGTTTAAAGCCATTCTTCTTTTCCCCTTCACTCCAGGCCCTAGTCCAAAGTCCCCCTCCATCTCTCTTAGAGCTCCTTTAGGCACTGGAAGAGGCTCTAAGATCTCCTCAGAGCCTTTTCTTCTCCAGGCTGAAAAATCCCCAGTCTCTCAGCCATCACCAGCCTTGCCACGTGCTGTGACAAAACCCCTGCTCTGCTCTCTACTCTCCAGGATCATTTATCCCCATTTCCAAGCTGCCTTCACCAGCCTTTTCTCACTGTTCTTTGTGCATATTTCATACGGTGAGATGATGGGCACTGTGGGCCACACCCCACACCCAATGCTTTCCTCTTAAGCCCTCCCCATGACATAGTGCTTCACCCACCCAGCTGTCTCCAGACCTTCCTTCTGAACCAGAAAATATTGAATAGCCTGCCTGCTTGCTCTTTTGATATCACTGGCATCCATTTCCCAGTCATGCTGATGGTGGGTTCCTCTGGAGCATCCTGGAACATGCTGGATATGTGGCAGCTCAAATAGAGATTGGACTGGGACTTGGCTGGCCTGCCTGCTTCATTCCAGCTCATTTTGTCTTCATGTCCAGGTTTTCAGTCTTCTCCAAAGCTACACTACAGGGCTAAGTTACATAAGGGAAAATGAGTCCAGTAGAGGTTTAATAGAGCATGTGAAACACAGGTTATGAAAACAGCTGCCATCCCCATGGAGCTTCTGGTGTATCCATCTCTCCCACATTGCCTCTGGCAATGTAAAGGCTGTGTGTAAGGGCTGCTTCAGGTTATCATTTCCCACAGCCAGAGAATGGAGATCCTGTCCCTCATTCAGTTTGATTTCAGTTTAAAGAAACTTGACATTTCAAAGCAAGCCTCAGTCTCGGTTTGGGGTGCCTTGTGTTGGACACTTACTAGAGACAGCACATGCATCAGTGTTCCCACATGGCTGTGAGCTCAAAAAAATACCAGAATGTGAGCTAAAACCAGAAATGCAAGCAAACCCTTCAGGTAGGGTTTTCCATCTGTGTTTTGTAGAAGCTACTTGAAAATACTGTTTTTTTCTTACCTCCCTTTAGTAGCAACTCCATGGTAGTTTATTTCCCTGAGCATGGTTCTGAAATGCCTCCATGGAAGGTTGTACCTGCATCCAAGTGAAAGAGCTCCCCTCCACCACCTCTATGGAAAAGGGCACAAGCTCTCAGACCTACTGACAAATTCAGCTTAAATCATCTTAAGCCTGTCTGAGCAGGAGATAATGCCAGGTGGGATAAAGGAAAAAAGTGATATTTCTGTATGCAGAGAGAAAAGGATTGCCTGGGTCACAGGCACAAAACATCAGATCTGCCTGGGATGCCAGATTTTTGATTCCCTAAATTAGTACCTACAGCAGAAGTGGATCCCTCCTCTCCTGGAGCACAAACCTTGTCACACTGGCTCCCCAGCCAGGATATCTGTATTCTGGAAATATGCTGAAGGTTTCTTAGTAAGTCGTTTCTGTGGTTGGTTGTGTGAGTAAATCTTGTAGTCAGGCAAAGCGTGAATAGTTTGGCACACATAATTTACTCAATGTATTCAGATGTGGCATCCTGAATACTAAGCACTGTTTTCCCATCAGTGAAAAAGACTGATTTTAAATGTTTTGGGCTTTTTTTCTCTTTCTTGGCAGTCAGTGGGGGTTATCTGTAAATCCTGCACTTGCATATATGTTTCAAATAAATAGATCAGGATTGTTTTTTTTTCTTTTTTTTAGAAAAAGAAATTATCCAGACTTGTAGTGAGACAACTAGCCTGTTGAGTCAGACTCCAGAGGGAAATATGGGAGAAAGAAAAAAGGCAGGTCTGGACTGAAAGGGAAAGGTAGTATCTTGAGAAAGGCTCAAGGAAACATGCCCTATCCTCCCAACCCTTGGAGGCAGGACATCCAAACTTTTCCCAGGCTCTGGAAGGCAATGCCCAATCTCTACCACCCATGCTCAACACTGTGAGGATCATCATCATCATCAGTGACTTCAGAAATGTGCTGCTCCCATGACCATATCTGGCAACAGTTCTGCTCTCTGTCCCTGGGGAACAGCTGGAAACACATCTGAGCATCCGTGCTGAGAAGTGGAGGGTGTTTAGTATGCAGAGAGCTTCCCTCCTATTTTCTTTTTTTTTTTTTAATTAGAGAGCACTGTAAGAATGAGCAGCTATTATGGCACAGCCT
Source organism: Regulus satrapa (assembly GCA_013396955.1). Taxonomy (NCBI): domain Eukaryota; kingdom Metazoa; phylum Chordata; class Aves; order Passeriformes; family Regulidae; genus Regulus; species Regulus satrapa. The sequence continues at coordinate 23,674 of VWZN01004543.1, read as the reverse complement.
GTCAGCTGTAGTGCTGGCAGGTGGGTGTCTGCAGGTTGTGTCTTGGGTTTGCTGATAGGGACCTTACACAAATAATATCTCCTGCCTTCATCAGTCCCTCTGAACCAGCCTGTCAGCTCAGGAGACAGGGAACAAGGCTCAAGCTTGATTGCAAGCCTCCAGCTCCCTGCTGGGCAGCTGAGAGGACAGGAATCAAACCCTGGGGCTGATTTCTAATTGGTGAGATAAGGAGACGTTTTAAATGAGATAGTTGCAATTAGGATGAGAGGCACTACAGAGATCAAGAGAAATGCTTCTTTGTAAGAACAAGCTGTTGCTTCTCTCAAGGGGAGCAAGCAGGGGAAAGGTAGTCTGCCTGAAACGGGTTAGCTGCAGCAATTAGACAGGAGACTCAGTATACAGAAAGAAATCTCTTCCTTCAAATTTGCAACTGATTTCAAAGGAATCAGGGCTCATTGAAAAATAAATATTATTAATCTGACAGCTTGCTTAGCTTGGTTATGTTGCTCTTACATTCACATTGGGAACATTATTTTGAATTACTTCTATAATTTTCAAGCATTCACAGAGGAGCATGAGACTACTGCAAAGCTTGAGAAGAATTAGATGATATTTACGAATCCAGCAGGGAAAGCTAATGGTTTGCCAGGCCAATGATGCCCATAGGGCATTGGAGATATTGGCAGTGACCCTGTGGATGGTGGCCACCAATGGCCACTACTGTGGATTCCTTCATCCACACCTTTCCTCCCAAAAAGCCATCAACCAGCTTGGAAAGCAGAAGGGCTCAGAAGAAGGGCTAGAAATAGGGGCAGGAGGATGACTGCAAATTGTTTAGCAGTGGCAGATGACAACTGAGATCAGAGCTAGCATCAAAATTCCTGGTAAACACACCTCCTAAACCAATGACAGAAGGTATCCTCCACTACCACTATGCTCTTACCACAAATTTCACTTCACCTTCTCTATTTTCTTCAGTGCTAATTTTAGTCTTCCATATTTTACACAGTCTGCGGATTTCTGATATCTGTAATTTTCTGGTGCCACTTCAGATATGACAGAGTTTAGATATGACCTGTTCATCCACAGGAAGCTGGAGATGAAATTTCAAGCATTTGAAGAACACAACTTGAACACATGCTGAATGCAGAGCAGCTGACTTTTCCCTAAAAGTTACTTACAAGCAGCACTAATTAACTTATTTTTCTGAAATTTTATGAGTGGCGTCAGTGCTTAAAAAAACCATCAAGACAGTCTGGAGAATAAGGTTCTGCTGGAAATGTTGAGCAGAGCTCAGAGCTGTAGATAATAAGGTCAGAGCAAAAGGGAGCACAGAAACCGAATTTCTTCTGACAGCCCTCCGGTGCAGCAACGCTGAGCTTCAGAGAGAAGCAGAGGTTTCCATATCTAAAAATACATTGAAACAAGAACATCTTGTGGTCTGCTCAGTAGCATGGAGCAGCAGCAGCTGTGGCACTTCCCTTGGTCTCCGCAAGGCTCCAACTGGGAGGATTCAGGCCACTGCCTTTCATATATTGTTTAAATCAAAGCACTCCAAACAACCAGCCAACAAGTGTTTTGACATGAAATACTTGCCTTTAAGGGCTTCTGCTTTTTCTCATGCAATTTTTTTTTTAATCCTTCCTGCTTGTGCCTTGTTCTCCAGCCCCCTTATTAGCACAGCAGACAAGGAGCCAGAGAGCAATGTTGTTTCTCATCTATTTCAGATCAAAGGGAAGAGAAAAGCATTGTCATGACAGAGCACAAAGGATCCTTAAAAATAAGAAAGAAAAGGCCAGGATCGAGCATTTCTTTATGTCACAGGAGTGCAGCAGATAAAAATGGGTTCCTAATGACCCTCTGCCTTGAGGAGAGATCTTTGTCCCGGTGCTGCCCTGGCCCTTTGCTGCGTTCTGTAGCAGACCTGGGAGCTACATGGAGTTAACACTGGTAGGTGAGGGGTCACACATTCCCAAAAACCTGCAGGGACCCTTGCTGCTGCATTCTGGGGGTCTCTGTGCTCTTCTCAGGGCATGCACCCACACATGTGAGCAGCCCCTGGAGCCACACCTGGAGAAACCTGGCAGGGTTGCTGTCAGAGCAACACAGCAATGGATTTTCCTGCTTTTCGATAAAATACCTGGTTTAAGAGAAATACACACTTGAAGAAATTCTTCACTGTGAGGGTGGTAAGGCACCAGCACAAGTTTTCAGAGGAGCTGCACATAGCCCATCTCTGGAAATGCTGAAGAACAGGTTGAACAGGGCTTTGACCAACCTGGTCACAGGTAGAGTTGAACTGGATCGTCTTTAAGGGCTCTTCCAACCCAAACCATTCTATGATTCTATGATTTTATGACTGTATGATTCAGTGTTTCAATACTTCTTTAATTCTATGGGTTTATAATATTGGAAGGGGAATTCTAATCTAAAGTCACATTTTAAGTAAAATTATGCCAAAATGATCAGAGATGGGACTTGACGTATCTACATCGTTTTATCTCTGTCCTCAGTGAAGTTTGAAGAGGATTTTGAAGGAGATTCTAGAAAATAGGTTTCAGTAGGTACAATGGTTTGCTGTTTGCTGGAGTTTTTTCCCCCAAAATTGAATATATTACCACTGTTTGGTGGACATTTGTTGACTCTTGCTTGCTATCAGCAAACTCTGAATAGAGCCTGGGATTTCAAAGCTCCACACAGTGGTGATTGTTGCTTGTCAGCAAACAGCCACCATCTCCTCCCTTCAGGGGGCAAAAACAACTTGAAGTGGAACATTAACAACTCCAGTGGAAAAACATGAAAAACATGGAAAACACAGAACAACAATTTTTCCAGTGGAAAAATTAAGAGCTAACTAAGATATTTCAATGTGTGAAACCTGGCTCCCAATGGGTATGAGGAATGAAACTGACTTTTAATTTAAACTCAGCACTAGATAAAGTACTGGCTTGTCTGCTGAAATTGTATCTGTCTGGCTGCATGGTCCCTGCAAAGTCATGACATCTCCCTGTTCCTCCAGTCTCCCTCTGGATAAAAGAAAAATAGTAATTCTTTTCCTTCTAAAGAGTAAGCTGATGAATCATGCTGTCTTGGTGTTTTATCTCTTAACTTGCCATTCTCCCAAAAGACATTATGGGACACTGTCAGAATATGTATTTAAAGAAAGAAAAAAAGAAGGGATTTCTCCTTAAGATATTATTAGCATTTATAAAACCAGAACAGATGCCATTGTTTATTCAGTTGAAACAGATCTATGATTTTTTGCTTTCTTTCCAAACTAAGAGCTGGCATACACTGGTCCTAGAAATGCTTGTTGAAGCTCGTGTGTGAATAGATTTGGGAGTTTTGTTACCTTGCACACCAGTGAGAAAATTCAGCTTTGCAGCTCTGTGTTTTGTGGTGCTTAATGCTCTTCCATTGTTTGCACAAGCCATAAGAAAGGGTAGAAAGGAGGATTGACAGGCTCTCCCACCTTTCCAAGGACCATCACCTGTCCTGGATCTGCAGCCAGTAAGGCACTCAGAGAGATGGATACCATGGTGTGGGCACACTTGATGGACATGGAACAGATAAATTAGATACCAGGCTGCCTGTCCAGGAACATCCATTGCTCTGGCAGCCCAGATGGGATTTTTTCAAGAAAGCAGCCCAAAAAAGCTCCAAGATGCTGACACAACACCTCTTAAACTTCATCAGTTTAAGGAGGGAAGACAAAGCAAGATAAGGCAGGGCAAGGCAAGAGGATAAGTAGCACATGAACAGAGGAGCAGACACACAAGTGCCCCAAAATCCAGAAGAGGAGCTGGATGCCAGGATGCTGGTGAGGCAAGGGAATTGCATCAGAAACCATCTCCTACTAAAATCCACAGAATTCATTAGAAAATTATTAGGTGTCTGACACCACATCCAATATATATTTTTTCTGCATTTTCCCCTACACTCCCCCTCCACTTTTTTTTTTTTTTTTTTTTTCCCAGTAAAAATCAAACCAAG
>VWZN01004542.1:13906-30706 GCA_013396955.1 Regulus satrapa | reverse complement strand
TTATATTTGGATTCCTCAGTTACTTGCCTACACCAATGATGAAGCATAATGACATGTGAGCCTACTTTCAAAGTAATCTAAGTGAAATCTGTTCTTAAAAATGTCTGTACTGCTTACAGTTCATCCAGAACCCCTGCCTCAAAGAAAGTCTAATTAACAAATGTATCAAACCTAACATCAGTAACCACTATCAGAAGAGAAAACCCTTTAGATACTGTTGAGTGAGACAGAATTTTTAGTCACTTTTGAAGGCAGAAATACTTTTTCTCCATGTTTCAATATGCTCAAGTGCATAGATTTTTTCCTATTTCCATTATTAATATTATATGTCTTTTTATATAGTGGATTCAAAATACTGGTTTTGATATAAATTGAAATAGCTGAAAATCTTTCCATTGATTTAGATTTGTGTGTCAGACATGCAGGTTTCCATTGAGAAGAGATCAAAAATACGGGAATCTCTTGGTTGTACAGTTAAAATGAAACTCTATTTGTCACATTAATTGAACCACATGCATAAGATAAACTGCTTATTTTGTGCTTACCACATAAAGAGAGGACATTTGTTGAAAAGTAATAACAACATTTGATTTGTATTGATGAATTCAAAGTTTAGAAGTCCAGTCCAGAACTTACCCTACAAGGCAATAAAATTCCTGGTTTGCAGTTTCTGGATGAGAACTGGGAGAAAAAGTGTTTTACATATTTTTGAGACTAACAGTCAACAAAATAAGCAGGGTTTTTTGGTTTTGTTTTTGATTTTTTTTTTCTGAAAAATTAAATCATCCAGTATCCAAAAATATATATACATGTTCATGCCTATGTATAGGCATATATGTTTGTTCGTGTGCATCTAGATGTACATCTTAATGTTATTAAAGTTGCAGGAAGCAATTTAAAAAGTGAAATCATATGACCTAGATTTAACTTTTACTGCTGATGGGGCTTTCTTACAAGATTTCTTATTTTTCTGCAAATTGTGTTTAGCTTTCTGCATTATATTATCATATTATTACATAATGAAACAAAGATAAACAATTTCTTAAAACTTTTTTTTTTTTTTTAAATCAAGTATAATAAGAAATAGTTATTGGAATTTTAATTGAATGATATTGAATATTGAGATTTTTCTAATTTTTCTGTACTTCACCTCTGCTTTATGTCTAGGCAAGAAACAGTGACTACTATGTTAGGTGACAATCATAACACTGCAATCTTCATCTTGAAATTAGGGAATTTACAACAATTACTCCTATACAGGACTCAAAATCTCTGCTTTGCCATGGAAAACAACTTTTCTTGTTATCAGATGAGTAATTTTGCTCAGCTGGTGGAAAGATACAATGCTTGTTCTGATAAGCCACAAGCCTAAAGAACCTCACAGTGTTCATTCTGCAAAACTACGTTAAAAATCAGCCAAGAAGAGGATGCAAAATAATGAACCAGTCTAGAAATGTCAACTCACTTCCACATTTGGGAAGCAACATTGAGTTCATCAAGTTGTCAGGTAAAACTTTCGGGTTGACAATCAAAGTCCTCCTGAGGGACACCCAGGAGAGGGGTCACATTCATCAGTGGGAGGGAAAATATGTTAATGATTTTGGAGAAATGATTATCATCTGTATGTGTCTTACAGGAAAAACAGTGAATATGTACATAAAATGTAGTACATAAACATGACCTTTTCTGTACTTGGTATGCACGACAGGCTTGAAAATATTCCCTATGCATCCAGCACAGAATGAGAATGCCCACTTCTTATTGCTACACTGGTGCTAAGGAGTTTTATTTTACCTGTTTTGGTAACACGTGACTGACATTCAAATATCTATGAGGTAAGAAGTTATTCAGAGGACACTTCACACTATTGTTGATTTTGTTATTATTTAACTTTAGAATACTTCCTGTTACATTTGCTGTGGAAATCCAATAAATAAAGGGTATTGGTGAGTTCAGTCAATAATGTAATTTCAATTTCTTAAATATCAAGTGTTACAAAACATGTCTTAAAATCTTGCCCAGAAACATATGATGAAATCAATTTTTTTTTCTCTTTGACATCAGGAAACACCACCTGTGAAATTCTTTTTAAAGTGTCCTGGTTCTGGCCAGAAGTGGGTTATTTTTTGCAGTAGCCTGCAAAGCAGCTCTCAGCATTGCCTGGAGCAGGGGAAGGGAGTCCCTTCCCGTTTACAGGAGGGAGCCTTGGGAGCCTTGGGCATTGTTGTTTGTGGGTAAATAATTTGCCTCCTTCTTCTATCTTGTGTCATTAGTACTGTTGCTGTTCCTGTTTGTTTTCTTATATCATTGTTCTTTGCAGTAAATTGCTCTATCTCACCCTTTGATCTTGGCCTTTTATGTCTCAAATTTCTTCTCTCATGGGAGAAGGACAGAGGGAGAGGAGGGAGTGGGCAAGCAGCACATGGATTCAGTGGGAACACTGAATTGGAAAATACCGTTCCTAAACCACAATATAGGCATCTGTTTTCTTCAGTTAAGGAACTAAGCTCAGTATGATGACAGAAATTTTTATTTTACCTTGTAAAAGAGAATTAAAAAAAAAAAAATTTTTTTTTTTTTTTCTTCACAATTTAAGGTAAGCCATTGAGAAGAAAATAGGGATTGTAAATGTCAGGATTCCTCATTGCTTTTGTTTAGCGGTATTGTGGTGTTTTTTGAGGACAGGCACACATTGCAGAATTTAAAAAAATATTTTTACTTAGGTCTGCAGATGAAGTTGTATCAACAGAGTGACAAATGGGAACTTTTTTGGATTTTATTTATAACTAGTATTGAAGCTCTGATATACATATTTTAAAAATCTGGAGCATGTTGACCAGAGTGGGTAGTTAGCACTATAAAAATATTAAATAATTAAATACAGAACTGATTGCTGCCAATTACAGGGACATTATTTAGGAGGAAAAATAAAATAGAAAAGTGGAACTGTATATGGTCTTGGGCGGTTGTGTTAGCTGGGTCATATAGAAGAAAATATAATGAGTAATCACTGTCAACATTCTAAGACATTATGGAAATTATTATAAATGAAGATAGTTATTCAGTCCATGCCAAGCCGAGGGAAGAGATTTCCAGAAGGTAGACCAGATGGTTAAGTATGTTTCACTGCAGATCTATGCTGACCCATCCCCAGTGCTCCAAAAGTCCCCACCACGTCTCTGGGACACTGAAATCAATAGTAATGTCAGCTGAAGTTCACTGTGAAGAAGTTCAGATTGTCAGAGACAATACAAATTTTTGGTACCTGATTTTCAGCATTCTTTACCCACTTTGAGGAATTTTCTTAGCTATCTGGGTAATTGAGTAAACAGAGGTCAATCAGAAACTGGCCATCTCATAAAGATCTGGGGTTTTTTGTTTTGTTTTGTTTTGTTTTTTAAATAGTGCACCTCCATATCTTATAGTGTAAAGTACTTGATGACTAGAAGATTTTCTTAACACCAGAATCACTGGGTTTTATTCTCTTTTTTGAAGGGGCAACTTTTATTTTGATAGCCTTCATCTGTGTTATTAGCTGAACATCTTGTACTTTTAAAAATATTTATAAACTTTCAAGAAAAAATTCAGTTAAAAGCTAAGCAATATCAGGTTTGCCAGACATAAAAGAACACTGTAACATGCTAACATTATAGCAGTGTACTAGCAGACTAAACTGGTACCCACCACAAATTCCATCTCTTTCTTGAAAACATTTCTTTATGAGAGTTACTTTCCCCAGTAGAGAACTGTTCTCTTATAAGAGCATTATTGCCAGAATATCTTTCTGATAATGCTCTTAAGTATTCTTACCTTAAAGAGTAAGATATCTGTGACCTCAGTCTTAACAGTTTTTAACTGAGCCATTTTGTGGGGGCTTTCGACATCTCCTTAATTAACGTTATATTATCATAATCCTATTTATTTTTTTCTAAAAAATAATTGTTTACAAGACATTAACCTCTATTCTCAAGGGTATTAAGCAGAAAAAGGCTGAGGCAAGAGAAAAGTGAACTAGTCACTTTACTTATGTAGCCAGTTCCCAATAGAAAGGTTTATTTAGAAGAAGCCTGACTAGGATTACTCAATTTCCTGCTTCATTGAGGATCATGCCATGTTAGTTCCCTTGGCTATGTGTATAAGGAGCTTAATGAAGAGGGAAATTAATTCTCAGTGGCAACCACCTGTAGCTCCTAACTTATTCACTCATGCTCTCAGTCCTCCCTGGCCCCATCTGACAAACATGAGAGCATTTGTCACTCATTTAAATCCCATTTTCAGAACATCTTATCATGCTGCTTGGGTTTCTATTATATAATAGAAACTGGTGTGACTGGTGTGTAGTATAAATAGCTACAAATATGTGTATAATTTTTTTGCATCAGGAGTAGATCATAGTTACTTCAATGCAGTCCCTCTGGTCAACAAATCTATGCACTTTGCTGGCTGTCCTCTCTCTGGGGGGACTACTGGACTCCCAGGTACTGCTGGTACCAGGTTGCTATCAGAATTTCAACAACTAAATATAGTACTGCAGTCCAAAGAAAAGTTCTGAATTAAAACATGCTTAAACTTAAGAACTTGACTATCTGATTTTATATTCTTCTTGTTGTGTTCCATATGGCTCTGGGGGCTGTCCATTCTGACATTTTGCTCATTCCTAAGCCAAATCACAACTGATAAAGGAGGCATTCTATCAATAAATCTCAGAACTCCTGATTTTGAAGATAAGGAGGCATACTGAATGTATGCTGACATGCCTGCAATCCCTAAGAAATCTAATTTTAGCAATTTTTAAAAGATTTTTCTTCCTGTTTGTTTGTTTTGTGATTGCTGCTGTTGTTTAGTTTTTAGTTTTGCTTGGTTGGTTTTTGTGTGTTGGTTTTCTTGTTATATTTGGGTATTGGTTTAGGTTTTTTGTTTAGTTTTTTATTTGGGCATTTTTGTTTTGGTTTTTGTTTTTTACTGTTTAGGATAGAATAGTTCATTTGCATTGGGTTTACATGGCATGATTTTGGTAGTGGCATGTGGAGGGTGGTTACAGGGGTGTGTTTTCTGCAGAAATGCCAGACTCTTATTCCAGGAGCAACAGAGCCAATGCCAGCCAACTCCACAATGGACCTATAGTTGGCCTAGGCAAAGTAGGTACGTAAATGGAGGTAGTGCCACTGGTATAGCAATCTTAAGAGGAAAACAATGCATTATTTCAGCTGGAGAGTGGAGTGTGAATTTGTGAGAGAAACAGACCTGCAGACACCAGGGTCAATGACAAAGAAGGAGGAGGAGGTGCCGCAGGTGTTAGAGAAGAGATTGCCCTGCAGCCTATGGTGAAGTGGGGTAGGCTGTCCCCTGACCTCCCAAGAGAGGTTCACCAAGAGCAAAGATCCACCTGAAGCCATGGAGGAGCCCACAGAGGAGAGGTGCATGCCCAAAGGAGGTTGTGACCCACTGGGATGACCACATGGAGCAGGTCTGCTGGCAGGATTTGTGACCCTGCGGGGGACTCGAGCTGGAGCAGCCTGTTTGTGAAGGACAGTGCCTCATGGGAGGAATCTCATGTTGGAACAGGGAAGGAGAGCAGGAAACAATATGCAATGATCTGACTGCAACTTCACCTCCGTAAGCCTCTGCAGGGGAAGAGGCAGGCAAATTTGGAGTGAAGCTGAGCCTAGAAAGAAGGAAGGGGTGGTGGAGAAGGTTTAAGATTTAGTTTTTATGTAATGTTATCGTACTTCAATTTTATTCCAAATAAATTGAACTAATTTCCCCAGGCTGAATTTGGTTTGCCCATGATGGTAATCAGAGAGTGATCTCTCCCTGTCCTTGCCTCAACCCATGAGGCTTTCATTATATTTTCTCTCCCATCCATCTGGGAAGGGAAGTGGTAGAGCAGCTTTAGTGGGCAGCTGGCATGCAGCCAGGGTCAGCCCCGCCCATAACACACACCCCTGAAGGCGGCATTAAACGCTAGTTGTAACCAGAGAATTAAGTCTCTAGGTGCTTTGAATCAAGCATCAAAATGCACATATGGCTAGTTAATATGGCAGATGAGAACATGTTGCACAAAATAAGAATTTGCATGTTTTTTCTCAGAGTAACAGAATCATTAGTATATAGCCTGAAGACAGATGCCTGCAATCATTGCTGGCCATCATATCTCCCACTTACAGGCAATTTAGGTTCCTTTTCATGACATTAAGAGATGAAAAATCACTTCCTTTTTCTTGCCATAAGGTATTTATCTTATTCCATACATAAGTTTTCAGACTACAGGAGGGGTCTTTTTTAGATTAAAACTTCTCTTATCTCCATGCTAAAAGTGTTGACTGAATTATTTCCATGTTTTATAAATAATATTGATAACAGTGACTAATCTCAGGACTTTTCTCCCTTAACAGACACACTAACCCACTGTTTTATACCTTCCCCTTTCAGTATAACTAGCAAAATAGTTCACTAATTTGTGGAAAGTAGTCTGTAAACTAGTTAACTAGTTAACTAGATATTTAGACCAGTGCTTTGGGAGATAAATTAGGAGCTAGATATTTTTAGACACAGAGAAAATAAACTTGCATCCCCTGGAAGTCTACTAATTAATGAAAACCTGATAAGACATAAAACTTTTCTTTCATTAAACACTATTTTTTTTCCTTAATGGAGAAGGCCTTTCATGCTGACTAAATTGGGTTTCTTGGAATGTAGAACGAATGATTCATTTGTTGATAGTACTTTACTAAGTAAGAACATAAAGAAGTTAGATGAACAAAAAACAGTAACTTTATTTTTTTTTCTTTTGGGAAAACATAGTAAACACCTTACTTCAAAAAAGCAGATTATTTTAGATGAACTATAAACAAGTTAGTGTATTGATGTGTTTTCTGAAGTAAGATTCGAGAATTGTTAAATGCTAAGATTCTCCTGGTTGTCTAATTCAGAATACTTGTGGAAATGCATTGCCTGTATTCACTGATATATTCGCTGGACTAATCTTTAGGCATTCCTTTAGAGAAAGGGAACAAGAAAACAGACTTCTCTTCTGTGGTTGAAAAATTTACCTGAGTTAAAATATGTTTCTTCCTGAGGATTTGGTTTATAGGAAGTGAGCTGATTAGCCCAAAATATCTCATTTTACAAAAAAAAAAAAAAAAAAAAAAAAAAAAAAAAAAAAAAAAAAAAAAAAAAAAACAAAAAAAAACCATGTTAAAGAACACACATACTCCTTGTAGAAAAGGTGATCCCTAGAGCACTTGTAGCCTGCCTCTGAAGGACAAAATACCTTTTAAGAATACTGAAACCATAACTTTTGTAAAGGTATGCAGATGGAAAGATATGTTTGTATATATATTTTGACCTTGCAAGCTCAATTCAAGTCTTGTCCACTGATTTTTTTAAGTGTTTTGATGGGAAAATATTACACTGTGCAAGATTTGTACTGTAAGCTTGTAAAGAAAATTGTGAGGAAGGAAACAATCTTATGGTTTTCAACTTCCTTACACAGGGAATATGAAAAGTCTTAAAAATCTATATCAACACAAGGTTGTATTTTGGGTTAGTTTCTCCCCAAGCTTACTAACAATTACCGTGATAAAATAGTTTGTCCTGCTTGTTATGACAGAGTTAAAAGTAACAGGGATCCATCTTACTATTTCCAGAAGTTTCATTGCAAATATGAAGACAAGTATTTTCTATAATCCATTAAAATACAATAGAACAAAGACCGAAAAATCCTACCATCTGTATAAGTGTCACTACACATTTCAGATTCAACACCTACCTGCTTAAATATAGCATTAATAAGAACAGACATAGGATCATGGAATATGCTGAGTTGAAAGGGACTCAATCGGGATCGGGATTGAGTCTGATTCTGTGCCTGCACAGGACACCCCAAAGATCACACCTTGTGCCTGAGAGCATTGTGCAAATGCTTCTTGAACTCTGTGGTCAGGCTGGTGCTGTGACCACTGCCCTGGGAAGCGTCTCCCAGAGTTCAGCCGCTCTTTGAGTGAAAAACGTTTTTCTGATATCCAGGCTGAACCTCCCCTGACCCAGCTTCAGCCCATTCTCTTGGGACCTGTCAGTGATCATGAGAGTGAAGAGACCAGTGCCTGTCCCTCCTCTTCCCCTCACGAGGATGTTAAAGATTGCAAGTAGGTCTCTCCTGACAAATTTATAATTTCATATCAAAAAAACCCACAAAGGTCATTATATGCAAAAATTATATGCAGAAACTACCACACTTTAGGAGACAGTAAATCAGATTTTAAATTTCATTAATTTTTTTTTAAAATTACATTTATTCTCTTACAAAGCTTGCAGAAGGATTTTGACCACAATAAATAAGATTTCTTAAAAGAAATCTTATGTAATTCATTTTCCCTCTAGCTTTTGGAATTCTGTAAATATCTGTAAATATGTGATCAAAAGAAACAGTCAAAACAGGAGAAAACCCATGTATATATATAGCAGAGTAACAGTGCTGTCAGTGAGATTGCTTCAGCTGCATTTAGGATATCCTCATAATTTTCATAAGCAATCATTATTAGTATTTCAATAAATCTTCTGTTTGAAAACTGCTAATTCCAAGTATGAAGGAATATGAAGGACAGAGGTTTCCTTTTTTTTTTTTTTTTTTTTTTTTTTTTTTTTTTTTTTTTTTTTTTTTTTTTTAATTTTTTTTTTTTTTTTTTTTATAATTATNCCTTCAAAGTGCTGTAATTAACTTTTTAACAGGAACATTTCTTTTTTTTTTTTTTTTACACAGTTTTTAACTGCGAATGGATGGTGCCAAAGAAAGTTCTGTAGAGTAAAATAGAGAATATGTAGCAATTGAGAAAAAACAGATTGTAAAGTGTATTTTTTCTGCACTGTGAAATCCTAATGATGACAGATTGCTGTCATCATTAGAGACTGAGCTCTGCTATTTGCCAAAATGATTACACAGCTCTGACAAATAACCTGGAAATATTTCAGCACAGAATATTTGAGGCAGTAATAAATTTCACAACAAAAATATTTGTGTGTATATTAGAACATACAAGCATCTCAGGCTACATAGCTCCATGTAAGTTTTCAGCTGTGCCGATCTGTCAATTTTCTTTAGTTCCACAAGAAACTATTAAAATCTCCCTCCAGCAAACTTCACTTTTCCCACTGATACTACTTTTACCAAGAATCGTGCATCCTGGTCTTGTTCAGCATCAGCTCTTCCTTTCCTATATTCTCACCACCCACTTAGTTTCTTACTTTCAGACATCCATTTTATCCATTTGATACTGTAAGTGTATGGCTGAATCCTATGGAGAAGTGAGTTATTTTTAACCTGTTGTCTACACATTTGTGCCCTGTTTGATTGTGAATTTGTGATGGTTTAAAAACAGCAGTCACCTTTATGAAATTGAAAAAGATGAGGACTACTACACGTGTTTATGTTTTTTCAACATTACTGATCTCTTAATTTTTCTTCCATATGATTTTCTTCTCCCTTCATACCATCTCTTTCCAATTTTAAAGTATTTTTTCACATGTTTTACTTAGTTAGGATTTTATTTCTTTTACTTGAATGTTTCTACCAACACTTACCTCAGTAATACTGATTCTGTTATGACAGAAATATTTTTTCTTATTCTTCATGATTAAGAACTACTGTCACTATTTCACTGCTATGACTGTTTCCTACCCCCAGTTTCCTAGATATTATTTCTATTTGACAATAATCACAATTTATAACAGGTCGTGAAAAACATTTTCTTTTTTATAAAATGTTCCAAATTTCCAATGTTGATAACAATTTTATTTGATGTATTGAATTTTGTAATATTATTCATCTATTCTTATTTTTATTAGAATAAAACCAGACATTTAGTTTTGTATTTGCTTTGGCACTGTTGCAATAATAATGGAACTTTAATGGAGTAATGCAAACTAAATAGGATTTTTTTTTTAAAAGTATTTTTCAACTCTACACACATGAATGAAGAAAAATGAAATCAGAAAAAATGTCTAACCAAAATTGAGTTACAGATGATTATGATCCTATTAGTGAGAGATACCTCTGCCTGAATCATGGTGCAAATGAGACCATATGTGGAAGTCAGCAATATGGATTTTATTTACTGTTAAATGTGAGGAAGAGAGCTAGAAAAAAGATATAAGAGGAGAAGGAAAGAGAGGTGGGGGAAGAGAGAGAGGGGAGAGGTCAAGCCAAAGATAATCACCCCTGTGAATCCAAAGGTGTCCTGTTGGTCCTCCTTCACTCTTTCTAAAACAGTGAAAATCATCTATTTGTGGGAGATTTCTATCTTAAATAATATTTTATTTTATATTGCACTTTAAAAAGGTATTTTCAAACTGATTTGTTCCTTGAACTGATGGATATGCCAATCAATCACCTACAATCAGACCTGGCCTTACCAGTATCTGGGCAGGAAAAAAAAAAAAACAAAAAACAAAACAAAACAAAAAAACCCCCACAAGAATCTGACATTAGCCAGAGCAAGTCATGAACACATTCATTCTCTGGTGAATCCTCTTATGTTGTGTCTGGTATTTGTTAGGATTCATGATGGAAATAATTTTGATATCTCATCACTCCCTTTGGCACCTAATGTTCCAATCACTTAGCAACCCAGGGCACCATATTTGTCTATACACATTCTTTTATTGATGCACAGCCAGTAACTTGTCTTGTAGTCCAACATTGAAAACAGTGTTAGAAACACACTCCAAGAATGACAGGTATGTGAGGATTGCTCTTGCTATGCACCAATCACAGGGAGATTAGTAAGCATTTGTATAAAGTGTGGTTTATTATTTAAAACAAGAATAAAAATACAGAGTTTCCTACTAGAACTACAAGACAGGGAAACAGCAGATAGTGAGGAAACGTTCTCATTCAAATAAGTATCTTCATTCAAATAAGTATCTCATTCAAATAAGTATGTTTTTCCCAAGATAACTTACAATTTTAAAAAGAAAAAAAATTAATTGCTGATACAGAAAATGAACCTTTTGTATATATATTTTTGGAAAGGATTGTTTATTCATTCTCAATATAGCCGGTACTGTTGTTTTAGACGCATGAACTACTAAACTGGTAGTTTTATGTTTACTAATATGATCAATTATCAGTGTCATATTTTTTTCCTCTAAGCAATTTAGCAGTTAATTTATAATCAGTAAATTATATGTAGTTAATTTCAATTATATTGAAATAATATTGTAATTAATATTCAACTCGCAACACAGTAACAACTATCAATCCATGATCTCTAACTCTTCCTTCAAAAGCTAAATTTTCAATTTATCAGGATCTGAAAGGATGTAACTTCTATTTATAGTTCCAGTCATTTAAATCTATACCTATCCTTATGTCTTGATTTAGTTTCCATACTGAATCTAATTTTTTCTATGATTATTAATCATTTGTTAGAGCTTATCTTTACCTTGAGTCCTTTATTGGGCCCATTCCAATAAGAACCAGGCTCTCTGTGCTTCTCTGTAACACTGAAAGAAAGGGATACAGAAAGGGATCACCCTAGGTTTTTTTACTCCTATCCCATGCAATAATAGCTACTAAGTCTTACTATGCAGTTAAAAAAAAAAAAAAAAAAAAACAAACAAAAAAAAACAATATGAGTGTAGATTGATTTATTGATTTCAAAGATCAAATTCAAAATTGTTTTAGAATCAGATTGTAA
This sequence comes from Regulus satrapa, assembly GCA_013396955.1. Taxonomy (NCBI): domain Eukaryota; kingdom Metazoa; phylum Chordata; class Aves; order Passeriformes; family Regulidae; genus Regulus; species Regulus satrapa. The sequence continues at coordinate 19,010 of VWZN01004542.1, read as the reverse complement.
AGGAACACTTGATATATGTGTAGAAAGAAAATTCAACTATTTACAATGACATTTGAGAGGAAAATAGTTTGGCAAAATTTCCTCACAAAAAGGATGTGTGATCAGAATATTTCACATTATTTATAGCAGTGACTACTCAGAGTCAAATAGGATATAAAACCCTCAAAAAGATTATAATTAGCAACCATTACATTATCAATGAGGCAGGTGTAAATATTGATGTCAAAGGAAATGTGTGTCTATGGATATATAATGATCATTGACAAAATGAACATCTGAAATTTGAGATTTACAAGTTCTACCTTGTTTTAATATTATATTTTGAGGAAATTGAAATATTTTAACTTACTTATTAGTTATTTTGAGGACAGAAAAGATAGAAAACCAGACTTTTGACAAGTGCTGTGCAGGTAGCCATGAGCATTTCAAATTCTGAACCTCAGGTAAATAAGAACCTTAACAGCTATCCCCTCATATGAGGCAAATAAGCAGTGGCTACAAATTCCCTGTAGAGCCATGACTATGGTAGGTGAGCTGCAGGCAATCCAGGGGACTCCTAGAATGCATGGAGGATAACTTTGTGAGCCAAGTAATAGCAGCCCTTCCAGAGGGAACATGCTACTGGATCTGTTGGTCACCAACATAAGTGAGCTAATTAGGGATATCAGGATTGGAGGCAGCCTGGGATGCAGGGATCATGTTTTGGTTGAGCAAGAAGTTTTGAGGAATATGAGACAGGTAAAGAGTAAAGTTAGGCCCCTGAACCTCAGGAAAGCAGAATTCAACTCTTCAGGGAGATGGTCAATGGGATACTGTGGTCTTGAAGAGAAGGGTGTGTGTAACATTTTTCTAAGGAAGTCCATGGTAGTGCGAGATCTGCCACTCCCCAAGAAAGACACTGGGCAAGAAAGGCAAGAAAATGGTATGGCTGTAATGACCTGTTTGTCAAGCTAAAGAGAAAGAAGCAAATGCACAGAAAATGGAGACAAGGACAGGTAACCTTGGAAGAGTATAGAGAAGCAGTTTGGTTGTGTAGGGATCTGATGAGGAAGGCCAAGGAAAAGCTGGAACTGAACTTAGCAAGGGATGCAAAGAATGACAAGAAAGACTTCTGCAGGTATGGGACGTAGAAAAGGAAGGTAAAAGGAAGTGTATGCTCTCCAGTAAACAATGGTGAAACATGGCTGAGGAGAAGGCTGGTGTACTCAATAACTCTTTTGCCTCAATCTTCTGTGGCCACTCTTCCCACACATCTTGAGTGGATGGAGTCTGAGGAAGCAAAGTTCTTCCCACTGTAAGACTAGGTTCACGACCACCTGAGGAACCTGAAAATACATAGTACACATGGAAGGCTCCGAGTCCTTATGGAATTGGCTGATCTAATTGCCAAGCTATTCTCCATATTTGAGAAGTCATGACAGACAGAGAAAGTCCCAGATGAATACAAAAAAGGCAAACTTATTACCTGTTTTTAGAAAGGGAAGAAAGGATGATCCTGAGAATTGCTAACCAGTCAGCCTTACCTCTGTGACTGGGAAGATCATGGAACAAGAAGTTATTCTAAAGCACCCTCTATTCTACTTTCAGGAAAAACCACTTGAAGTGCTGCATCCAGCATAGGAAGGACATTGACTTATTGCAGCAAGTCCAAAGGAAGGCCATCAAGATGATCAGAGGGATGTTGCACTTCTTCCATGAGGAAAAGCTAAAAGAATTGGCATTATTCACTGTGAAAAAGAAAAGGTTTCAGGGAGATGTAAATGTAGCCTTCCAGTACCTGAAGGGAACTTTCAGGAGAGATGGGGAAAGACTTTTTAAAAGAGCATGTAGTACCAAGACAAGGGGGAATGGATTCAAACTGAAAGAGAAGAGGTTGAGATTAGATATTAGGAAAAAAATTCTTTATTCTGAGGGTGGGTAAGGCACTGGAACAAGTGGCCCAGGGAAACTAGCTGCTCCATCCCTGGGGGAGTTCAAGGCCACATTGGATAGAGCTCTAAGCAATCTGGCCTAGTGAAAGATGTCCTACTCATGGCAGAATGGTGGAACTAGATTATTTCTCAGGTCTTCTCCAATCCAAACCATTCTCCTGGTTCCATGATCATGCCTAGGTTTCAACAGGACTTTGACAAAGTTCCATTGTTTTGTTTAGATTCATATAAAAGGGAAACATCTTAATGCCAGGAAACAATTATGTGTAGGCCTGAATTCTAAAAAGTCTATAACTAGTGGAATCTGGAAGCATATTCAAGCTGTTTATTTAAAGCTGCTAATTTACTAAATGAATTTTCAAACAATGTTATTTTTCTGATCTTTATTTCTGAATGAAAATCCGAGTTTCATTTTTAAGCAATAATTATATAGAAAAAAACTAAATAAATGAAATTTGAAAGCCATTATCAGTGAACAAAATTATATTAAACGTATGAAATAACTAGAATAACTGGGGATAACTATCATCACATAAGCAACAACCAGCTGGAAGCAAGATGATGTTTTGGTCATTTAAATGATCAAATTTCAATGCTAAAACAAAGGCAAGGTAAGGAACAGAGCCAGCAGGACTAGCAGGAATCATATGGTGTCTAAGTCATGAGACTAAAATGGGCATTGCACTGGTAATTAACCATGAATTCAGAAAATGGTAAATATGAATATTCGGATGGCCTTGTTTACAAGGCTCAATGAGTGATTTCCTCTGAAGTTAATGTAACAGTACTCCACATCAATTTTTCAGACTAGAATTGATGAATAGTAGGCATGATTTGTTTGTAAATAATGTAAGTTGTTGGCAAAAAAACCCAACAAAAAACAAACCAAAAACCCAACATGTTCACTAATGCAACTTAAGGATCAGGACTGTTTGGATAACAGAGAAAGCTACTAGGACTTTGTTTATTTCTGTTGTTTTATAGTGCATTTCAGTCACACTATTTATAAGATTTTAATCTTCAAGGTCCCATATATTTATGCAAAATATAGCAATTCATTAATTATTAATAAAGACAAAAATGTGGTCTTGTAATCATTAACAAATTGAAACAGTTTCTGGTTTTTTTGGGGTTTTTTTTTTTTGTTTTGTTTTGGTTTTTTTTTAACTCAGAAAATTAAGATGCAGATGAGTAACTAGTCAAAACCTATTCTACATTTTTAATATGAGATGTGTAACTATGGTGATTGTAATCTTGCTGTAAACCGACAAAAATGAATAAAATATTGTCTTTACTCTTCATGTCTGAATCATAAAAGTATTCCACTGATTTAACAATAATTTTACTGGGGTTTTAACTTGAAGATGACTATATTTTTTATTAGTAAAATATCTTTATTGCTTATAGCTTGTCAATAATTGTGATAGTCATATCTTCATAGTTGGTGTTTACAATTTCTCTTCCTTTTTTTTCATTTAACACCATTCTTTCTTTCTGAACAGTCATCTACTAAGATGATTTTTAAATTCATATCTCAGTGTATGCTAATAAAGCCCCTGCAAGTGGTTTGATCTCATCCAATTTTTGATGATGAGAACTTAAATATTTTAACTTTCTTTTTTTTTGTGCATCATTTATGAGGAGAAATAGGCATTTCTTAAAGATAATTTCTCAAAGATAAGTATTTTATTTTCTTTGGGTTGGATGGAAAGGTCACATTCAAATCTAACACACTAGAACTTAAATTCCTCCTTTAGACAGATGAAATTAAATCAAACTTCAATGAGGACATAAAAAAGAAAATCTGTGAAGTTTATTTGAATTTAATTAAAATTTTCATACACATTTCAATTATATGCTAAAAACTCCCTTAAATTTTCTTCAATATGTAACATGTGAACAAGTTAAAATATACTGTTATAGAGTACAATTACAAAAAAAAATTCTTGAATCTGTCTGGACATGAATTTTTGCATGGTGTATTTTTTTTTGTGGATTTTTGCTCAATGGATTTTTTTTTTCCCATTAACTGATATAATCTTTTAAAGTGAATGGAGGTTATTAATGTCTAAATAAATTTTCAGAAGTAAACTTTTCAAAATACAGATATTATCTAATTAATAGTTTTATTTCACTAAAAAATTGCATTACAGATTATTTGGGTTACATATATAGATGCTTGAGATGAGACTATCGAGCATGTTTGAAAACTCTTTTGCTTCCCTGCAGTTCCTTCTCTTGTAATTAATTGGGCTCTGCACTGATTTTCTTAGTTAATGTTCTTTATGTTTAATGATGCAGAGAAATACTGATGCTACTTTGCTTTTAATACCTAGTTCTCACAGGTTTGTTAATAGCAATGTCTGCAGGACAAGAGCAGCAATCAGGAGAATGGAATATCAGGAAATGTGATAGATCTACAAAAATTGTTTCTATTTTTTTTTTTTTTAATTAATCTCTTATTATATATGCAAGTTCAAACTCTGCAGAAATTTTTTGAAGATTCTCAGACTATTTAACATTTGAGCTGAAATTCAAGGGAGTAAATTCAATATTGACAATGTTCTGTGGAGACATGAAGGAATAACTAAAAGTGTCCTCCTATGATGAAGTTTTTTGGTGTGCAACTACATATAGAACTGTGATTAATGCATCAGGTTCTTACAGGTTTAAGGTGTGGAAAAAAATTCTGTTGTTTCCCCAGTAATTTAGAGGTTGCATTTAAATCTAATGAGAGAGAAAAAAAAAAAAAAAATGTTTGCATGTTCCATAGGAACAACTCTGGGGAAAAAGAAAAACCAAGGGAGACATGGTAATCACATGCTTTTATTTTCTGCAGAGATTACTTGTTTTAAATGGAAATGCGTATAATTAGATGATAGCTAAAGGCAAAGTAATTTTTTTAATGCTCAGTGATAGCACTTTTTTCTGAAATTAGGTACATCAGTTATGAAGAATGAATTTCATATACAAGTTTAATTATTTTTACTATTATTTTCATTGATAAAGAGAAATTGAATTTTTTTTTATCATTATTTAACCTGAGGTAGCAATGAAGTACTATGCAGCTGTTCACTTCCTCCCTGTCATTGAGAAGGAGATCTAAAATGGAAGGTAAAACTTGTGGATTGAGATAAGAGCGATTTACTAATGCGGGAAAAAAAAAAAAAAAA